>CM061141.1:112342010-112527010 GCA_030789695.1 Scilla litardierei
ATAATTTATGGAATATTAGGATTTTTTTTTCAAAATATAATTATCTTAAGGATCCTGCGACCGCTCTGCCGTTAGTCAACTAACCTAACGGTGTATGACGTCTCCCCGTGATCCGAGAGATTATTATATTTTATAGTCTCTTTTTCCATATTATATATGCCTGTGTTATATAAACTGTGTGGTTGCTTATTTTGTGCCTGTAGCATATTATAAACTGCGTGGTTGTTAATATAAGCTAAAATGTGATTTTTGGGATCGGCCATTTTGATACCCTTTTTAAATTCCTTGCAATTTTATTTTCTTTTTGAGAGAATTTGTAAGTGAGGATTAAATGTATTAATGCCAAAGACCGGTGTACCGATAAATGAAGACGGAGGCGAAAATTGGAAAATATAGGGACCCTTCTGGGTTTCCAAGTTGTATTTTTCTTTTATTTATGGACTGTATATTCGGACTTTGGACATTGTATGTCTTTGGGTATCTGGCCGATCCCCACATTTTACTTATTTTATTGTTTATGCATGAATTTACACTTTAATTAATTCATGCTTATTTTAAATTGCATAGATAAATGGTAAAATTGGCAAGCGTCGATTTCGAAGTTCTTGATGCTGCAGTAAATAATTACCTGAGTTGGCGAGTGGACCTGAAGTTCCACTTGCGTTCGATGGCCCTCCTTGGCTCAATTTTTGGCTCCTTCATCGGTCCCAGCAGCGACCGATGCTTCTGCTAGTAAGGCCCCAGAAGCGGAACAATCATCTAGCAGAACTCCTACCACCATCTCTGATGTGGATAAGGCGAAAGCCATTATCTATATTAGGAGACATATAGATCGGACCTTAAAGGCCAAATAACTAACGGTAGAGGACCTAATGGAGCCGTGGACAGCGTTGGAGGCATGTTATAAACATCAAATTGATGTAATATTACTGCGTGCCAGTTATGAGTGGGAAAACCTCAGACTTCAGGACTATAAGTCCGTCGCTGAGTATAACTCTGCACTTCATAATATCACCTCACGCCTGAAGTTGTGCGGTGAAGAAGTGACAGAACAACGCATGTTGGACAAGACATTTACCTCGTTTCACGAGAAAGATACAATCCTCATGCAGCAGTATCGTGAACGCAACTTCACGAAATTCTCTGATCTGATCTCATGCCTACTTAGGGCAGAACAGAATCAAGATTTACTGCTAGCCCCTCATAATTTACGTCCAGCTGGCACTGCACCTATCCCTGAAGCCCACCACGTTTCTCCCCAGAAGTGGAAAAATAAGAAGAAGGCTAATAATAACAAAGGAAAAGCTGTGATGAAGAATGGACGAGGAGCAGCACCCCCGTCCAATAACAACAATACAGGAAAGAGTAACTTCACATGGAAGCAAAAGAACACTGACCAAGTGTCACTTCCTAAGAAGAACTGGGAGGATAAATGTCATAGATGCGGCATGACTGGCCATTGGTCCAGAATCTGCCGCACTCCTCGCCACCTCTAGGCACTATATCAGGCGAGCCAGAAGTCTCTGCCTGAAACAAACTTGGCGGCTGTTCAGCCACCAACGATGTTCACTGCAAAAGACTTCGAGAACGACGACCTGCTCGATTAAGCTTCATCTTTTATCTATGCATTTAAAATTCAATGTTGCTTCATCTTTAATTTGCTTAAGTACGAACTTTTTTGTCTTTTTCATTGACTTAAATAAAATTTCGCTTTGCTTATAGATGAAGTATTTAATATTGTGGACAGTGCCTCGTTTTACTGGTGTAGCATTAATATTGCTCCCACATACAACGAGACTATAAGATGCAAACTTCTCCCCTTAAACATATAGGAATTTTCCAAGTTTCAAGGATATTTCGTTTAAACGAACATAACTTGAAAACTGTGGATAATAAATATTGAATATCAATATGTAACTCGTAAAGAGGATGGCCAGAAGCCCAGCTACTTACGATTTCATTGGACCCTCGTCGGGCCCCTATAATTACAGATATTCATCCTATAGAAAGCCAACTTGACTGAGCACCAGAAGTGCCTTTCATTGCCATAGTTTTTAACTCTGGCAAAATGGACTTAGTCATCTAGGATCAGCGATGATGGCCGCATCATCAAATGAATCCATTGGAGAACCTGAAGATTCTTCAAAAGGTTGAGTTTTTTTGTCCCCCTTTGCCATAAGGGAAAATTTAGAGAGAGACCTTCCCTCCTGAAAGTGGGTTTAGAGTCTCCTGGCTTCATTGAGAGAATACATGGTGACCTTTTGCGGGCCTATTCACCCCGCAAATGGACCATTTTCGGTACTTCATTACTGTACTGATATATGCATCTACTAGATGGTCTTCTGTGTGCCTTCATATTCACTCGCAACATAGCTTTCTCAAAGCTAATAATGAGGGTGAATTCACTACTCATATCATTCAAGACTTCTGCCAAGCAACTGGCATTGAAATTGAACATCCTGTAGCATGTTCATACTCAGAATGGGTTATCAGATTCTCTGGTAAAGAGACTCCAATGGATTTCACGTCCATTGTTAGATTCCAGTTGCCTGTTGATATTTAGGGACCAACAAGCTGCACTCCGCATCGCTTATCACGATACGGCCCGCTTGTGGCCATATCTTATTGCTGATGCCGCTTCCTTATGGTTTACCACCAAGTCTTGATAAATGTGAATTTGATGAGTAAAGTCTCATTGTAATATGCACGCAGTCTAAAGAAGCCTGAAGCTTCTGAGACCATATCATGGGACACATAAGTCCTCATCTCGTTATGATCCGCATACTTTTTCTGTGTGACGTTGAGATCCAGAAGATCCTTCACATTCAGACTAAAGTACATCAATTGACGGATAAAATTGCGGACAACCAGAAGATTGTTCGTTCACACGTCCCTGCTGCCAACACGCCAGCTAGGATTGACATTCCCAAAGATGGATGCAATCCACCGGCAGCAGAATTGGCTGTACCTCATTTGAAAAGAGGACGCCGACCAGGTTCAAAATAAAAATTTTCTTATAATATGAAGATTCCTGGATATATAAAAATGATCCAACCACGGGATGCTGAGCTCAGACCAGCAACCTCTCCCCTCCTAATTTCCCCTGCAGAGGAAACAACAGGAGAAACATCATTATATTACGTACATACTGGAGAGGTACTGGACAGATATTGCACAGTCGTCGACGACAGTTTTACTTTTGCTATTGCCATTCACGTCGCTGAATACGACGATGACGTCTACCCACTTTTCTATAGCGTAAACGCATAGAATGGCCAAAGTGGGACGAGGCAATAAGAGTAGAGCTGGACTCACTCTTGAAAAGCAAAATCTTTGGACCAGTAGTCCATACACCTGAATGTGTAAAAACCTGTGGAATATAATTCGAATTTCATAAAGAAATTGAAATCAAGGAAATGTGATCATTTTCCTACTATGCCTACACTTCTCTGCAAAAGCCAATACATGCAGCTCATGGACGTTGTGACTGCATATATATACGGCAATATAGATATATAGATCTAAATAAAACTTCCAGAAGGGTATACTCTACCCCCAGAGATGAAAGAGAAACGTAGAAACGTCTTCTCCATAAAGGCTACAAAGATCATTAGTTGATCTTAAGCAATATTCTGCCCTTGTATCTTTTTCGAAAGATCGTTGACAGGATTTGTTATATTTGCCTTACATATGGTCGACTTAAAGCTAATAGGATCTCCAGCAGAGACCATTGAGATTTCAGATAGCTTTAAAGCGTACCTTGGAAATGAAAAACCTAGGTATAACGATCATCCTGACGATGACATTAATCATCCTGAAGATGGCAATAATCAGCCTGAAGATGAACTATCATCCTGAAGATGACATTAATCATCCTGAAGATGAACTATCATCCTGGAGATGAACCATCATCCTGAAGATGACATTAATCATCCTGAAGATGAACTATCATCCTGAAGATGAACTATCATCCTGAAGATGACATTAATCATCCTGAAGATGAACTATTATTAATCATGCCGAAGATGTCTCGGCTTACATATTAAACACCTTCGTGGTGGAACCCTTTCATATTCTTCATACACCTGGTGTTTATGAAGAATGATGTCCTTTTGCAACCTATTAAAAATGGATACTTATTTATGACACCTTTCAGTAGCTGAAAGAGGGGGAGGACATCCTAGGTCCCGAAGAGCCTAGCTCTAGTGTATTATCTGGCCAACTGCACGTATCTTTGATAGAACGTCTCCAGTAAAGTTGTTAACCAGATACACTGTTGTCCTGGAGAGCAACACTAGACCAAGGATAAGCTGCTTTTGCGCAACTTCCAAGGGTCAAGGAATATATATTGCATATGCAGGTTTAAAGATCATCGCGATGACTGAAACACAATAGGCCGGCCACCTCCTAAATATATACACATCATCATCCAATGTCTACATCTTCTGAGAAGCTCATCATCCAAGAAGCAAGTATTGAAAACGCTCAGCCAGGTCTAGCAGTACCTTGCAGACACACTGAAGACTGATTCAAAGAATACTTTAGTGGAGTCATCTACCAACTTCGAAGAGCATTACACTCCAGAGCGACGCTGCCTCCCAATAGCCGCTAGATGAGTGAAACTTGTGTAGATGAGTGATAATTGTATTTTCTTTCAGAACATGATGGATGTATAGACGAATAGGAGATGATTGTATAGATACATAGGAGATCTGCAAGCCTGAAGCTTGTACATATCAGGGGGAGTCCCTCGATAGTTGTACTCTTTTCCTTTAAGCTGCTGGTTTTTCCCACTGGGTTTTCCACAGCTAAGGTTTTAACGAGGCAACCATAGTGGCTCTGGATCCAGAAGTATCCACCCCATTGGCATACTGAATCCTGAAGTATTCATATGCTTAACCCAAGGTAATGGAGAGATGAGGGGGAGTGTTGTGAGTTGAGGGAGGCCTTTGGCCTCCCTCCCCTCATCACTCTCCATTACTCCCCACTAAGTTAGTGGAGAGGCCCTTGGACTCCCACCTCAACATGAGAGTTTTATAAATATAGTACCATGGCTATTTGCCATGGTTAATCCTCTCCAATCCTCTTCTAACATAGCAATTATGTGAATTTATTAAAATTTAGCCTAATTCAAAAATAAAAATAATAACCAAAATAGCACAAACTAGTCTTGGCTTCAATTAACTAATGTATACCTAGATAAAAGCTTCACAAAAGTTTATAGTGATCACAGTTGCTTCTTAATTTTGATAACTGCGGCTAAAATACACAGTAGCTATTTAAAGTGATCACAGTTGCTTGTTATTTGCACCACACTGTTTTATAAATACACCACAAATTTTTTTGCTTTCCAATTTTAGCCCCAACATATCTAATTTCACCACACATCATCCCCTTCCTCAAAAAACACCGTTTCTCACCCCCAACGCCTCGAAATTGATCTCATCCAGTAGTAAATAGCATCGATGTTTATAGTGCATATCAATGGCAGCACCCCATTTTACAACCATCCATTAACCTCCCAAAGATTTGCACAAAATCACTCCAACACAAAATCACTCCAAGGCGATAAGCAGAAAGAAGAAGAATATAACAACACAACCAGAAAAAAGACACATCTCGTTCCATTTCCCCTCTATCAAAGGCACATCCAAGCCTAACCCTCTCAGGCCCAATCCCCTCGCAGTGCACTCCCATCCGCGCCAAGTTTTCGTCCTACTCGAGCTCCGACGGACCTAAAACTGACGGCTTTCTTTCCTCTGTGAGCCTCCAAAACTATCCTTTTTTTCTTGAATTTCTTTTGATTTGATGGGTTGAGAATTAATGCATGCTTGCAGGCGGTCGGAATTTTGCACCTCGGGGTCTCGTTCGAATTGGTCCTTGTATGTGACTTCTTGCTATGTGGTGAAATTAGATGTGTAGGGGTAAAAATTGGAAAACAAAAAATTTTGTGGTGTATTCATAAAACATTGTGGTGCAAATAACAGCACTCGTCCATCATAAGCCCATTTTCATTATTTTTTATTTGTATCGGGGTGTTCATTTTTGTTTTGATGTTTATTTTCTAAAACTTTCAAAAATCAAAGTCTAATGAATCCACGGGTTTGTTTGGCTATGCAATGTTAAATTATTTACAATAGTTAAATATGCAAATAAAAACCTTATATTTGATATTATAAAGTATTAGATTATAAAAATCGAAATTACTGGCCAAGAGTTGAAGAAATAGTTTCTTCTTGACCGCAGTATAAAATTTAGATGGTAGCTATTGAACAGACCTACTTGCTGAGTTCAAAAAACAAAAAGCAGAAGGAGGCCTGTGAACTTAGCAATTAGTCCTGTGGGCAGCAACTCTCTAAAATTTATCGTCTTTTGAAGAAACATGGTGGCATTATGGTCATTTCATAACAATTGATGACCTAGCGATGAAACATATATAAACGGTAGCCCCACGCACCAACCAACCACAGTGCCCTTGAGAGAGCCGGGCAGCCATTTTATCCTCCCACGCTGCTCGGTTCCGTTGCAGGCATAAAATAAAATTAGGGTTTTACAATCTTTCTCTTAAGAGCAAAAAACCACTATTAGGATTTTTTTTCGCTCGCAAGATTGGCCTCACATTTCTCATTTTTATTTCCAACTTCGGCCGATCCAAAGGATCTTGCATCATTGTTTCTTATATGCAAGGTTGCCATTTCACCCGGCCAAAACTCGATGTGTTTTGCGGCAGCAATCAAGGGTTTGCCATTTGCTCTTCCAATTGCGTTGCAAATCAGGAAGTCTGCCGTATATTTTGTTCTTGTTTTTTGTAATTTTATTTTTTGGGGGGCAAAAAAAATATGAGTAATGACCGTTTCCTTTTACTCTTATTGATGATGAATCCATCTGTGAGCCGTTTTTGTTTGTGATTTCATGAATTTTGTCCAGATCTCTTTTTTATTTCTTTGGATTTGTTTTCTTTTGAGCGTATTTATTTTCAAACATTAGTTGTTCTCTGATTATATACAAGCTAAAAGGCTGGCAATTTTTTTTATAGAATACTTTTAAAAAATTTATTTAGAGAAACATAGCAAGTGCTTCAACACGAGAGCCTTTAGGCCATTTTTGTTGCTAGCAGGCATTGAGTAGTTATGACGATAGTAGAGAAAAACAGATCGGATCTTCTTTGATGATTCTGGAGAGTAGATTGTTTTTTGACATAACTTTCCAAGAGAGGATTATTACTAATGCACTTCGATTTCGTCGGGGATCGCTGAATCTGACTTGTGCTCATTATGTGATTCGGTTTCCGAGTCTACTCTCCATGTTCTCAGGGATCGCATAGAGCATAGAAGAATTGGACTGCTTTCCTCCCGATTTCCGAGTTTCTTAGGGTTTTACCATTCTCCTCTGCTAGAGTGACTGACAGCATTTTTGAATTGTAATTGAATTGTAAAACTACTCCCCTGCCTCGAGTTATTTTGAGACGCGTGCTATTAAAACCGAACCGCGTTCCGTGTGTGCACGGAAGCCGAAGAGAAAGACATTTCTGATGGAAAATTGTGGGCCCCGCAACTTTGGAAAAATTGCAGAAAGAGAAGGACGTTTCGCGTAAGGGCCTGTTCTTTTGGCCGAAAGAGGGAGAGAGAAAGTTCAAAATTTACTATTCACGTACTATTCCCAGCATTCTTTCGCCGTTGTGTTCGTTTCGCCTGATTTTTTTTTGAGCGGAAAGTCCGACGTGGATGGGCAATCGAGATTCCCAAGCCCAGTTTCGTTTCCTCCGCGAATTGCGCGGATTACACGCGATTCCTTCTCTCGTCCGGGGCCCACGTTCTCAGCCCGCCAATCAGCACTTCCTTTATTTGTTTTTTTTTTGGTTACAACTAGGAACGCGTCAAATGAGATTGGATTTAATTTTGATTAGATAGTTTAGTTTTGATTAAAGAGTTTAGTTTTAATTAAATAGGTTAATTTAAAAAAATACTAATTTATAATTTTTTAATTTATTATTTCAACCGCATGGGCCCCACATCCAACTTTCCACCTCCAACTTTCTTCAACAAAAAGAACACACTACACAAAGTGGGACCCACCTCAACTTTTCAACTCCATAATCCAACCCCACTTTCTAACAAAAGAACACACTACACAACAATTTCTCTTTCATCAGATTCCACACTTTCTCAACTTTCCCAGTTATACTTTCTTGCAAAAGAACAGGCCCTAAGATTGATGGAAACTTGTGGGCCCGACAACAAAAATCGCAGAAGATTCCCTCTTCTCTCTTCTTTCTCCTTTCTTTCTGTTTCTTTCTCCGTTTTTCTCTCTCACTCATTTCTCTGCAAGGGCTTCCCCAAAAACAAACGACAACCCCATCCTCCGTCGTCGGCGTCGTCAACGAGATCATGAGCATGTACCGGTCTTTCCCCCATCGGCCGACGATCGAGGAAGTGGAGGCGGCCGTGGCCATCATTCAGACCTCCAACGCTGAGCAAGAATCCAAGCTCCAGAAGATCAGCAGCCTGTAGAAGCCCCCCGACGTCCCCGACGAGCTCTTCGACGTGCTTCAAGAGGCGAGGAGGAACTGCGCGATGGTCCAGACCCACGAGCAGAGGAAGGAGGCACAGTCCGTGATCGATCTCGACATGGGATATCGAAAAATTGCTAGCACACATTGCTCCCATATATTTGTAACCTGATATTCTCTATTGAGTTGTATGCAGCCATCAGAGGTTTCAGTTCTTCCGGACGACGAGAAGTGGCCCTTCCTGCTTCGATTTCAGATATCGTCGTTCGGCGTGTGCCTCGGGGTCGGCAGCCAAGCGATCTTATGGAAGTCCATGGCCCAGCACAAACTCTTGTTGTCTCTGCATGTGTGCCTGAAAATCGATAAGGTTATCTGGTGCATATCTGTTGCGTTGATGCTCGCCGTGTCCACCGTCTACTCGATGAAGGCAATCTTCTACTTTGAGGCGGTCCGAAGAGCGTACCACCACACGATCAGGGTCAACTTCTTCTTCGCCCCGTGGATCGCTTGCCTCGTCCTGGCGCTTGGCATGCCGTCGGTGGTCGTTGCAAATGCCGGATCTGGTGGCGAAGGCGGTTACAAGCCTTGCATGCATACGTATGGTGGCCACCAGTTCGACGAAAACGCCTTGCATGCATACGTATGGTGGCGACCAGTTCGACGAAAACGATCCTGAGGAGTCCGTTGACAGGAGCTCCCCCTTCAATTGGTGGTTCTTTGAGATGAATATCTGCATAATTTCTTCTCTGCTGGCCATGAGCTATGTTCAGGACAACATCAGCTGGGGGCTTGGCTTCGGAATCCCAAGTTGTCTCATGGTGATCACCGTTGTTGTTTTCTTGATGAGCTCACAGACTTAATTAGGGAAAGCGGGTTAAAGAGTTGGAAACAGGGTAATTAATGTTGGTAAATCTTACGGTTGAGGGGGCGTTGGACCATCAAATGGTCCAACGCCCGAAGGACCCAAACCGAACCCGTACGTAGAGTAGGAGCAGATCATGGTAGTCCAATACGAACAGTCTCTTCTGCTTAATTCAATGCCTCTTTTAGGATCATCGTCTCTCTTTTCTCTTGGTTGATGATCTCCTCTGTGATTGCTGGCTCCGGAGGTCCGTAGATGTCTGGATCCAGCTTGCTAACAAATGGAAGACATAACTATAAGCCAACCTTACATTAATAATCCTTTATCAGCAGTTATAATACCCAAACTCATTATACATAGATATATACTAAAAGGATCCCCATCAGAAGTCCAAACACAATTTGCAGACCTAGCACAAAACCCTAAACCTTAAATATTAAACACTCGTTAAAAACCTCACGAACATAACACATGCCCCATAAACTTAGTACAACCAATATTTTATATACACCTTAAATTCTTTTGTAGGCTACCCAGCTTTTTTAACATAAAAACCCACACCCCCAAATTCCAAACTAGTTAATTACTGAGACACAGACACGGCGGCGGCGGTTAGCGGATACTTCATCTCGCAAGACAACTTCACCTCGCTGAGGTCCACCGGGCGACCCCGTTGACTTGACATTTTCCTCATTCAGTAGAAAACATTTTCATCATCACATTATAAAGCGAGAAAGTTTCAATCTCAATCCAGGCTGAAGTGCCAATTGGATGCGCAATAACCTAAGTAATTAATGAACATAAATTTGTTAGAGAAGTAAATATATATATTTGTGAATATAAAAACTTGTAAAGCTAAAACTCTATTTACCTTATTTCGAGGTAGCGTTTGTTGTTGTGGTTTGTGAACCCACTCAAGCTCAGCCAAGACTAGCTTCCAATTCTATATCACAAATAGTTGTAGGATATTCAATGAAAAAGAAATTTTGAAAAAAATTCTCAAATTTTTTATATTACCTCTGAAAAACAGGTTCCTTTTTTACCACTCCTTGTCGTATTAGCTTGTACTGTTCTTTTTTCAATTTTCTGAAAATAAAAATAAGAAATAATTATTAATTTAAATATTTTTAATATGAAAAGATAACTTATGTGGCAATACCTTATCCCACCAAATTCTCTTATAAGAACGTAACTTAACATCTATATTATGATTCTGGAGAACGGTAACCTATAATTACAAATATGATTAGAAAACAAATAAGTGCAACAAATATTGTAGTAAGAAGTGTGATTAGTGCCTTACAGTTTTACGCAAATCAGTATCCTTTGTAGCATCCATCTGTATAAAAATACAAATCCATATTTTAGCAAATTATTCATTTTGGAAACAATATAAGAAATCATAAAATGATATTAACTAAAGTTAAAAATTACTTACATAGCCATAAAAAATAATGTGTGTCCACATTAGGTATATCAAGATCGTATGATAATGGTGCACCTGTATGGTAGAAACCAATTGATAAACAATTTTCTAAAAGAATTTCGAGATATGAACCCAGCCAACACATTTTTAAAAGAATTTCTAAAATTCGTTTGATTATCTGTTAACGTTCATGCATTAAATTTTATATAAAACTGCTGGATTAAGATAAACACGAAATTGTCATATTATACATTAATCTAAATATATAAATGCATCTTGGGTTGCTACATTTGTATTCATAGGTAATAAAGATTTAAACTGAAGCATCCTTTGTATGTAAGGAGTCTCCCATCCGCTAGCATATGCATAGTGATATCTTTTCCATTGCAGAGATACGGGTGGTATTGGTGAGCCTTCATGCATGGTAACCTACAAACATGATAAAAATATTATATATAATTGAAAATAAAATCCTTAATAGTCAAAAAAATAATAATATTAAAAAATACCTTTACGAAATGGTTATTCTGAACGAATCCGATCCCGATAATTTTTTGTTGGTCAGGTGGTTGCGGTGAATCTCTTAATGGAAGAAATGTCAAGCATATATCTTTAGATAAAAGGACGACGACGACATTATATCTCGAAGCAATTAAATGACCCATATCTGGCATGGTCATCCATTTATTCACGGGTGCTGCTGTGGGTTTGGGCATATAAAGTATATTTTGAATCGTGTTGGCACGATCAGCCCCAAACAATTCAATGTAATCATTATGCCAAAGGATCAGCTCATCAAGTAGATCCTGCCTTATTTGAAACCAGTTGTCCGCACCGATAAAGCTTACCCACTCTGCAACGACTCAAAATCCGCAATTGCCATCAGGCACTACATCATCAATATTGTCAATGTAAGGAACAACTTGTTTGGGAAACCATTCGGAGTATGGTATTTTCTTGCGTTTCGATGATTTCACCGACACGTTGGGGAGAGTACCCGAACCACTATCATACACCGCATCGACGTGTTCGAAGTACGAAGGATTCCGTTTGGTTGAACTTTCTACTTTAGAACGTGGACGGCCTTTTGTTTTAACCCTTTCCGACGGCGGTCGCATTGATGTGGTATCAGGATAAGCTAATTCACGTACTTTGCCATGAAGGACTCTTTTGCCTGATATATCACAACTATCAAATCGCCTCTGAACAGCCTCTAGGTCTTGAGCGAATGACCAGTGTTCATATTCGTCATCCATGCCTCTATTAATGGCCAATTTTTTCCACAATGGATGCACGGATGATATAGGAATTGCCCATCCAAACCTATAATACTCGGCAAGCATATGTGCACATGGCAAACCATATGTGTATCTTTTTTCGCAACCACAAATAGATGGGTCAATCCCAACCTTTCCGACTCTTTGGTTCTCCTTGCTGATGTGATGTAATGCTTCTTTTGACACAAAACCAATCAAATTTTGGTATTGCACAGTGTTAAACTGGTGCTCCACATGAATAATGCTTCTTTGAAATGATCGCGAGATTTCAGTATGTTGAAGTGTGATTAAGTTGTCAATTGTTTCCCAAGAATGACAGAAATCACCTGTGCGTGCTAGAAGCATCTTCTTTAATGTGTTGTGAGCACCCTCGGCCCTACATGTGCATGCATGTAAAAAGAACTTGTTAAAATATTACAATTTAAATGTGGGTTTAATGTGTGAAAAACATTAAACATACATGTTTGTTGTTATGTTGCCGAGGTGCATCACTCGGTTTATCCATGCGGACACAAATCTCTCCTTATAGGGCAGCCATGTGACGGTAATGTAATTCAACACCTTTGGAAACTCGACATATTTTTCTACAAATATGCTCCAACAACTTTCAAATTCTTCCTCAGTTGTAGAGTTCAACACTGCGTCCCATGAATTAGTCATTGACTCCCACAAAGTATTGGGTTTCACATATTTCTTGATTCTTGCTTGGACGTTTCTGCAAATATGCCACCTGCATAGTAAGTGTGTTGCTGATGGAAACACTATTTGCACTGCGATCAATAGAGCTAGATCTCTATCGGTGACAATCACAAGCGGGAATCGATCGGCATTTTTAATCAAAGATTTTAACATCTCTAGTGCCCATACAAAGTTCTCAGCCCGCTCTGCCTGCATGTATACATGTGCCACGGAGAATGTGTACTCTGTTGAAGTCACTCCAACAATCTCAAAGAGTGGAGAGTCATATTGGTTGGTTTTGTACGTACTGTCCATAATCAGTACATAAGGAAATGTGTTTAGTAGATGAATGGCCTCCGGATGTGCCCAAAATATGTCTTTTACAACCTCTGTTTCTGCATCCTTTCTGTGCCACTCCACATAGTTGCTATCGGTTATAAGTTTCAACAGATACTGCATTTCAGATCTGCCTTCTCGGATTTCACGGCGATATTTTTGCCGAGCATTGTATATTTGTTTTAAGTGGGTCACATTTTCACTGTCGTTTCTCTTCAATGTGAGTAAAATGTTTTTCGGAGGAACTGCATTCCGTGTCATATCAATCATCATGTTTTTCTCCTCATTACTCAAAATACCAACAAGAGAGTGGCCCTCTAACCTCTCCGCCGGTGGGTGATTGTGCATTCCACTATTTACAACCACCACCCATTCACCCCCAATTGCCAATTGATACCCTTTCACTTTAAATGGGCAATCACATTTTTTTGTTCCTGTCCCTTTCCTTCTTAATTCGTCAGGAATATTCTTGGAGTTTTTATACTTTATATACTTCCCACTTCTCTCACACACCAATGTCACATTACCTTTCCGCCCTGGTTGCGGCGTATCTGACCTCTTTATAACATTGACATATCCATTCCGTTTTCCAGTATCTTTCACCCAATTTATGAGATCATCGCGAGTACCAAACACCTAAGGTTGTGTTAAATCAAATGTATTATATGGCGAATGAATCTTCTTAATGTTTTTTGGCAATTAGAAAGAGTCGAAATAATTACCATGTCAGTGTTGAAATCATCTGTACAATCTCTGATTTGATCACATGATTCAGGTTCGTAATTCGTTTCAGGTATATCATCCTACGTTTTTCGTTAAACATGCATAAGTTTCATTAACACAATTATAAATATAGTAAATACAAAATTATACTTACCGAAATGTGACAGCAAGGAGGCTCATTCAAATTAATTTCATTATACTGTTCATAATAATTGCCGTCAAACCAATTATTGTATTCCATATTCCTCAATTAACAAACCCTGCAACAATACCTAAAACATAAGTATTCATTATTTAACATGAAAAACTTATGTAATAAAGATTTTTGGCATCTTTGTTTAGGATAGCAAAGTTCAGATCGTTTCAAAGATGAGACAGTAAACTATCATTCGACAGTTGCCATTTAAGAACATGCTGCTCATCAATGGTGTAACTAGGAATTATATTTGCCCTGGGCAAAAATAAAAATGCGGTAAAAAATATATTAATTAACATTGACACTATTAGGAGTTGAAATACAAAGCACACTTTAAAATACAAATTATATTAATTAACAAATAAAAAACATGCAAAAACTAATATACAACAAACATAATAATAGGCAACAAATAATAAAGGATTTCACTTGGGATCTATCTCAGATGCCCATGTTTTTTAAAACAATGCATTACCCTTTGGACCATAAAGAGCACGGGGAGAAATTTTATTTTTTTGGCTATAAATAAAAGAATGTAGATGCTAAAAAATTGTAGCAAATATAAAATGATTTCACAAAGAATTGAACGCGGGCTGATGCTTTGGGAGAAAGACGCTTCTTCCGTTGGGCCACCAATAGCAACTGTTGTTGTGTGATAATAACATATATTTTATCTTTTTGCACTGGGCAGCTACCTAGGGCAAGCTCAATGTACTTCCTCCCCTGCTGCTCATTAATCTCATATTATAAAGCACACCTCTATTTAGTGGCGTAACCAACAATTTTTTTGCACTGGGCGAAATAATAAACGGTATAAAAATATTTTTATAAATGTATCAGAGCAGAAAATTAAATGTTAATAAGTAACGTGCAAAAAAAATTAAACGTTAAATAATACTTAACATACAAAAAAATGTTTCTGTTCTCGTTTTTCCATTTTCCCCTCTCGTAACAAGTCTAGTATAAGTTTACATAAAATGCATAATAAAAATATAAATGTTAAATAATAACCAACATGCAAAAAAAAAAGATAATTCATAACAAAAAATTAAACGTTAAATAATATATAACATGCAAAATAACAATAATTAGTAACAAATGAAAAATGGCAGTAAGGGGAATCGAACCGAGAAGCTCTGGTACCATGGACCAACGCCTTATCTATTGGGCCATAAAGAAACAATGCCTAATCAATACCCAACAAGTAAAATATCAATAATAAGTAACAAATGATAATGAACAAAAAAATTACATGTTAAGTGAATTACATAGATTTTACTAGAATTAGAGTGCGAATTTTAAAAATTTTCCAAGCTAAATACTATGATTTGTTTATGTGGGCTTTAATGTTGGCAGGACAATGGACTAGAGTCACTAGACCTTAATCACAACCAAGTCAAAATAATACGCAACAAGGAAAACGAACATAAAAATAGGAATGAAGGGAGAATCGAACCCAGGAGGCCAAATCCTTAAGTCTGCACCTTACCACTAAGCTTAAAGAGATGGCTATTAAGTGTAATAATTTTTTATTCTATAACATTAGCTGCACAGGGCAAGTCCTACCTAGTTACGCCCACGCCTCTATTGATATGGTTTCACAAGAGCTTGTTGTTTTACTCAAATTACTAAAAACTCTATGCTCTCTTGCATTCGTCATAAATCTCTCTTTACACAAAAAAACTGATGGTAGCAAATTTTGTCTTTTATTGGATTGGGAAGGAAAAACCTGCAATTGAGTATATGCATGCAAGAGAGTAGAGAGAGAACATACAGTAGTCGACGGCGGCACTTCGAGTGGAGCGGAGGCGAGCTCCACAGCAGCTCACGGCGGCGCACTGTCCCCTATTTGTGCTCGGGCTTCGGCTGAGTTTACGGCGTTCAAGGGGCGAGTCGACGGCGTTCAAGCGGAGGTGGTGCACGTCGGTGTTGGAGCGGAGGGTGCTCGTCTGCACCAAGGCTGCTTGGGAATGCAACTGTGACTTGTGGCTTCTCGGGGATGCACCGGTGGCTTGTGTTTGTTCGTGCCTGCACCGGTGGTCGAGCAGGCATGCACCGGTGTTTCAGAGTTCCACCGGTGACTTGTGAGAGATATGGGGGGTATATAGGCACGCCCGTGAGCATGCAGCACCCCTATGAGTAGGGGTGGCAAACGGGTCGGGTCGGGTCGGGTTCGGGTCGGGTCAGGTTTGACCCGACCCGTTTAGGGGTGAACCCGAACCCGACCCGCTTTCCTCTTTTTGTTTAAAAAAATTCGAATTATCTCACGTAGGAAGGGAATCGAACCCGCGTCCCCGCTACAAACGAACTCCCAGACAAACCAGCTGAGCTACATGGTGTATTAGTACTCTACATCAGAGTATTCATTTATACAAATTCCAAACACACACACTCATTTTAAAAAAAAGGCCACGCTAAAGTGGGTTTGGCGGGACTCGAAGCTAGGTGTTTTGAAGAGAGAACTCAAGCACACCGCTCTAACCAAGTGCCCAAATTCTGGGGCTATGAAAATTGAGACAAATTATATACATATAAATATATATTAACCGGGTTGAATTCGGGTTGACTCGGGTTGAGGGTCAAACCCGTACCTGACCCGGATTTTATCCGGGTCGTGTCGGGTCGACCCGGATACTACCCGACCCGGATTGGTCCCGACCCATACCCGGCCAACGAGGCCGGGTTCGGGTCGGGTCGGGTCGGGTCGGGTACATTTTGCCACCCCTACCTATGAGTAGCAGTCACGTGAAAGCACCCCTATGAGTATGGAATGGGCAGCATGCATCCATGGATTTTGGGACCCACCATGTTGACCAAAATGTTGAAGTGAGCAGCATTCACGTGAAAGCAAATTGCAACCCCATCAATGCATGGTGGGTCCCGTCCCGTCCTTGCTGATCAATGCATGAGACAGCCTTGCTTTTGAGTTTCGCTCGTGAGAGAGCAGTGTTGAGTCCCGTCCCGTCCTTTCAATGATTTTCTGTGCTTGCACCGAACGTGGTTCGGTGTATAAAGCACGCTCCTATTTTGATTGCTACCTGTACGTGGAAGATTTGGAGATCTCGATGTTTCGTGCACTATTTGGCACTATTTGGCATATTTGGCTATTTGCTACTCCCTTGCCAGGGAATGCAAGGGGTTTATGTTTCATGCACTATTTGGCATATTTGGCTTCTTGCAACTAAGGTCACTCGTGTTTATGATTGTTCTGTAGCATCTATCCAGTATACTTTGGTCATTAGATCGTTACATCCTAATTATGGTGTCGTCAAACTCAACGTTAATGGAGCTAGTAAAGGTAATTTGGGGATTTCTGGAGCAGGTGGACCTTTTCAGATGGTCTCGGGCCATGACTTCTAGGGTTCTCTGCCTATATTGGATGGAGTATCAATCTTAATGCAGAACTACATGCTATTCGGTTTGGATTAGAGCTTGCCTTGCAGCAAAGAATCAGATTCATAGGTTCTCATGCTTCTGGACTCAATTGATGTCTACGCACATCCTCTCTTTAATCTGATTTTGGATATTCGGCGGCTTACTTTGAGATTTCGTCATTTTACTTTCCAGTTTCCACCATGCCTTTTGGGATGCGAAATTTTGTGCGGACTTCTTTGCTATTTTGGTGTCACTCTCCACTTCCCATTTTACTAGGGAGCGAGGACGCAAGCGGGTCCGCGGTGTCCTTAAAACAAGGAGTGCTTTTTTCTTTTCTTTTCCGTTCTGTTCTTTTTTGTTCTTTCTTCCTCCTTGCTTAAACACAGCGTCTGTGTAAACTGTAGGTCAAACAACATTATTACAATAATGTTGTTTGAGCATGCAAATTTAAGAAGCAGCTCAAACAACATTATTACATATCTAACGTACAGAATTTAAGATACATTTTGGGCCTAGCATAACCAATACAAACAAAGTACACAAATTACATTATTTCAAATATAAAGATGTAGTCGTGAAGGTGATCGTCTAGTCTTCAACGTGTAGATACTCCATGTATTCTTTAAGCATTGGCTCAACTCTTGCGGTAGTGTCTTCAAAGAACTCACTATCGATACCTGACAGACATTTCGTAAAATAATAAAGTGAAATGTCCGTTAGCGAGGTTTACTCGGCAAGTTAATCTCCAAAACAAAACGTTAGGTATTTAAAATTGAATCAATCTGAACTTTAAAGACAAGCAATAAGTTTAATTTAAAAGAGTTAAAAACAAGCAATAAGTTTAATTTTAAAAAAGTTATAGCAGTTAAACATTCGCAGCAATTTGAAACCTACAACAATTTAATTATTTGATAGCAACATGTAACAATTTAGCTTTGGATAACAAAACTGTAATTTTGTCAGCAACCTGTAGGAGAAGAGGTTAGATCAATAATTAATAACCAATCTATTCTAGTGCTAAGTCCATGTTCAAGAGTACTAGAAATGACCAACACACACTCTGTTACGGGGGCCAATCTGAAACGCTTCTCACCGCCCAAGTTGGGGTGGAGGGCAGAAGCTCGGAGGAAAGCTCGACGGAGCTTCGAGCTTCTGTTGACGCAAGTCGAAAGGGAGCTCCTTCGTGGGTGAGGCTGCAATGGCAGAGGAGGGGTGGTCGAGCTCCAGTGGTGTCTGCGGGCTGGGTGTGTCGGAGTGAGGAGGGAGAAGCGGGTGAGGGGAGGCTGTGGCAATGTCTTTGTCACGCCCCGCTTCCCAAAAACGTGGAGGCGAAGCGTGAGAATGTCCGCTCAGACTTGAAGCTACAAAGCTGCAAGTCCGATAAGCGTCAAACAACATTAAGAGGCAGGTCCTTGCAACGCGAAACAAAACAAAGATAATAATAATGAAAAGAGACAAAAGAGATATCTCATAATATCCATAATAATAAACTCCAACATCGCAGAAAAGCCACCAGGCTAAAAGAAAAGAGTCAAAAAGAGGCCCCAGCATGGCCAACAAAAGTACAAAGTACAAAAGCAAAGTAATGGTGCTACGCACCGACAACTAAACATCAACCTAAAGCAAAAGCAACTCCAATCAGTCTCTAAGACTGGTCTCCGGTGTCCACCAACTCCTCGTCAAACGTAGGCTCCGGCTCAGCGTCAGCAAACACCTCGTCCTCAGCTACGGTCTCTGGCTCAGCGTCTAACATGTGACACCCAAAAGAGCAAGGGGCACATGTCAGCAAGTCTACAAGAGACTTGTGCAAGGAAACTGAAAGTAAAGTGTACAACCTAGCAGTTCTAGCATGATGCGATGACATGTCAGTTATATCATGAGTGCAACAAGTAAGGTAAGGTAAAGTAAAGTAAAGTACATCATGGCATTTGAAACATGGCATGGATGTCAAGTTTAACATGAACAAGCACAAGTACAAAGACAAGTCTAGTAAGCATGTCGTGCACAGAGATTACGCCTTTTGGCTAGAATGGCTGCGCGGGCCAACTCCTAAGCTCAAGTGATCGCTTATCCCTACCCCTCCACGTGTACAAGGACTGGCGCCCATCTTCTGGATCAAGAGCCAGGAAGTGTTTTTCATGATGGCATAGGGGTGCACCTGGCCTGAACAAGGATGTACAAGTATTTGTAGCGTGTGCTATGAATGCAACATTCAACTGGGATGACATATAAGATGCAATGCATGGCAGATAACAGTTTAAGTGCGTACAGATAAGGAATTTAAGCATAACAGATATCAATGCATGAATGACATGGCAGGTTGACAGATCTAGCTTCGTTGTCAAGCTAGATCTTAAAGTTGCGTCTAGACAGCTATCATTTCACAGTCTAGTCTCTTTTACGCTAAAAGCAAGAAAGTGGCCTAAAACATGGCCCTACGCACAAGTTGGCAAGGTTCACTTGCCTGTAAGTCAAACGTCTGAATACACCGTCCAAAGAGTCCAAAGTCCAATTCTACCTACGTGCGCAAGTCCACTGGCCTACATTCCCATTTTATTAATCTTTGATTAGTGAATTTAAAACAATTTAAAACATCAATTTTAGTCTTAATTATCAGGCTGAGGTTGGGGTCCTAAGGGTGCAAAGCGTTACCTCAACACGACGCGAAAGCTACACTGGCGTCGGGTAGCGACGCTAAGGGTTGGAATAAAAGAACGCGCTCCAAGTCCAGATTCCAGAATAGATTCCTCGCTCGAATGATCTGGGCAGTAACCGGAGCAACGAACCAAGATTCCAAAGCTAGAACGTAC
The DNA here is from genome assembly GCA_030789695.1 of Scilla litardierei. Lineage (NCBI taxonomy): Eukaryota > Viridiplantae > Streptophyta > Magnoliopsida > Asparagales > Asparagaceae > Scilla > Scilla litardierei. The sequence goes on from CM061141.1 coordinate 112,362,203, forward strand.
GACGACGGGCTACGACGTATCGCAACGTCGTAGACGGCAAATCCTCGAAGAGAAAACACCTAGTTGGGACCCACAGTAGTGCTAGTGGCCAATGGGGGACCCACAACACCTCTGGAGAACTGGGGGGGGGCCACGGTGGCAAGCGTTGCGAGAGTTGCAATGTTGCGACGAACGTCGCTCGGTCAGACACTGGCCGCTGCGAGGGTTTGGCTCGGTCGGACACGGCGGACGTGCGATGCGGCGCTTGCGGAGATGCGGGGTCGGTCACAGCGGGCCGCTGCGGGGGAAATCTTCGGTCGGACACAGCGGGCGGGTCGGTCAAGCGCTTGGGCAGCAGCGGTGCGGAGCGGAGCGATTCTCTCGGTCAGACCGAGAGAAATTATCGGTCAGGCGGGGGCGATGCGGAGCGACGGCTGTGCGATGCGGAGCGGACGGCTGCGGGCGGTTGGGTCGGTCAGACCGACGGAAACCAAGGAGTTTCCTCGGTCAGACACTGGCGGCGGCTGAGCGGAGTTGCGATGAACGTCACAAGAGAGATTTGAGGGTTTTGAGACGGCTAGGGTTTGATTTCTTGTGAAAATGGGTTAGCCTAAGGGTTGTTTATATAGTATAGAGGGGTTGACTTGGTCTAGGGCTAATTCTAATAGGATTAGGATTTAAAATTAATTAAAAATCAAAACTCACCCTCTCTAACCCACGCATGGCTAGGGTTGTGGCCAAGATGAGCTAGGATTTGGCTCAAAAATAGTTTGAAGTATTATAATCTAATAAAATTTTATTTGGCTAAAAATACTTACGTCAGTCGACGAAACTAAAAATAGAAATGTCTCACGTCAAAAGTGAAAATCACAACGTCTCTTCGAATAAGATTAAATCGTGGGAAAACGACCCGAGAATGTCGTTCCAAATTAGTGCCACTATTTAATACTCTCAGAGACGTTCACAACGACATATCACACCAAAGTGTTCACAAACAAACAAAGTCTAAAATAAATACGTTCACGGTCAAAAGCACGTGCACGAACAAAGTACAATGAAAACAGACCGTTACATCCTCCCCACCTTAGAAATGATTCCGTCCTCGGAATCAACATCAAGCACTGCTCGGGAAAAGGTGCGGGAAGTGCTCTCTCATGTCATCCTCTCGCTCCCAGGTGGACTCCCCAGGGGAACCATGACGCCACTGCACTCGAACCAAGTCGACGTTCTTATTCCTCAGCTGCTTCTGTCGACGATCCAGAATCTCAACTGACTGCTGATCATAAGACAGATCCGGACGAACCGTGATCTCTGAGAAATCCACAGCATGGGACAGATCACTAACATATCGACGTAACTGAGATACGTGAAATACGTCGTGAACTCCCTCCAGCGATGGTGGCAACGCCAAGCGATAAGCCACCGCTCCAACTCTCTCCAGAACATCAAACGGCCCAATGAACCTCGGACTCAGCTTGCCTCTCTTCCCAAATCAGATAACTCCGCGGTTCGGAGAAATCTTCAGAAAGACATGATCTCCAGGCTGAAACTCCAAAGGCCTCCGTTTAGCATCTGCCCAATGCTTGAAACGGTCCTGCGCAATCCTCAGCTTCTCCCGAATGTTCCTAACAACATCCACGGCCTCCACAATCATCTCTGGTCCTAACAGCTCCTGATCTCCAATGTCATCCCAGCTCAGTGGCGATCGACATTTCTTCCCATATAGCGCGGCAAAAGGCGCCATACCAATACTCGCCTGATAGCTGTTATTGTAGGCAAACTCAACATGATGGAGATGATCCTCCCAAGATCCCTTGAAGTCCAACATGCACGCTCTCAGCATGTCCTCCAAAATCTGAATCGTCCTCTCGGACTGGCCATCTGTCTGCAGATGGTACGCCGTGCTGAAACTCAGACTCGTACCCAGACTCTTTTGCAGACTCTGCCAAAACTGAGATGTGAATCTCGTGTCTTTATCCGACACGATACTCACGGGGACTCCGTGAAGTCGTACGATCTCCTGCACGATTCACGTTACATCACTATTTAAACTAGGAAAAGGAAATAGAAACGGAGAGTAAAAGAATTTACCTCCATATATCTCCTCGCTAGCGTCTCAGTAGACTGTCCTACTCGGAAGGGAATAAAGTGCGCGGATTTGGTCAATCGATCTACGATCACCCAAATCGCGTCATTCTGTTTCGGACTCCGAGGTAGTCCAGTCACGAAATCCATAGTGATGTGTTGCCACTTCCACTCCGGAATCGGAAGCGGTTGTAGCAACCCTGCCGTACGCTGATGCTCCGCCTTTACCTGATGGCAAACCAGACACTTGGCTACACTCCGAGCCACACTCCTCTTCATACCATGCCACCAATAGTTCAGACGAAGATCCTTGTACATCTTGGTGCCACCAGGATGTACAGAATACGTCGAACTGTGTGCCTCAACCAATAATTCCTCTCTGATATCTCCAGCTGGCACACACAACCTAGCTCCAAATCTCAACGAACCATCCTCATGAATCAAGAATTCAGTCCGCAGACCGGCTTCCACCTGCTCCCGAATCTTCACCAGCTTAGCATCTCCAGCCTGTCCAGCCTTGATCCTATCCACGATCGTCGACTGTATCTGCATACTCATCAATAAGGAAGTCTCTCCAGGAAGAAGAATCTCAATGCCAGACTCGCAAAATTCCTGCTGTAATCTCCACTGCGAAGTCAACATCATCACCGCTGGAAGCCTGCTCAGCGCATCTGGAACCACATTCACCTTGCCAGAGTGATACTGCAAATCAATCTCATAATCTGCCATGAGCTCTAACCATCGACGCTGTCGCATGTTGAGCTCCTTCTGAGTAAAAATATACTTCAGGCTTTTGTGATCAGTGAAGATCTTCACCCTCTCACTTAGCAGGAAGTGCCTCCAAATCTTCAGCGCAAATACGACAGTAGCCAACTCCAAATCGTGTGTCGGGTAATTCTTCTCATGAGCCTTGAGCTGACGAGAAGCATACGCAACCACGTGCCCATGCTGATGCAACACATAACCAAGACCCTTGCCAGAAGCATCGCAAAAGATCTCGAATCCTCCACTCCGATCAGGCACAAGAAGAACAGGGGCAGTTGTCAATCTCTCCTTCAGAACATCGAAAGCCCTCTCACAATCATCAGACCAAACAAATGGTACATCCTTCCGCGTCAGTCTGGTCATCGGCTCAGCAATCCGGGAAAAGTCCTTAATGAAACGCCGATAATAACCTGCAAGCCCAAGGAAACTCCGGATCTCAGACGCTGACTACGGAACAGGCCACTCCCTGATAGCCTTAATCTTCTCGGGATCCACTGAAATTCCATCGCCTGACACCACATGCCTGAGAAAAGCAAATCTATCCAGCCAAAACTCACACTTGGAATACTTAGCATACAAACGATGCATCCTCAAAATCTCCAACACTGTCCTCAAGTGCGATGCATGCTCTTCCTCCACTTTGAATAGATCAGGATGTCCTCAATAAAGATAACGACAAACTTGTTTAGAAAGTCGTAGAAGATCAGATTCATCAGGTTCATAAAAACTGCGGGTGCGTTGGTTACACCGAAAGGCATAACCACGAACTCGTAGTGACCATACTTCGTCCTGAACGCTGTCTTCGGGATGTCGTCCTTCTTCAGCTTGAGCTGATGATAGCCACTCCTCAGATCCAACTTAGAGAACACCCTCGAACCTCCAAGCTGATCAAAAGTATCATCTATACGAGGCAATGGGTATTTATTCTTGATGGTCACAGCATTCAGCTCCCTGTAGTCCATGCACATGCGACGCGAGCCATCCTTCTTCTTCACCAGCAACACCGGTGCTCCCCATGGAGACACACTAGGATTGATGTAACCCTTCTGCAAAAGCTCATCCAGCTGCCTACGCAACTCCTCCAACTCTGCTGGAGCCATACGATACGACGCCTTCGAAATAGGCTGCGCTCCCGGAATAAGATCGATCGAAAACTCGAGAGCTCGATCGGGCGGCAGTCCAGACTTCTCCTCGGGAAATACGTCGTCGAATTCGTGCACCACAGCTGGTCTACTCTGCTCCATCTGCATAGCAACAATCTCCACCGGTCTGGCTCGAAATCTGACTGGACAGAACGAACTGCTACCTCGACTGAACTCAAACACTAGATGTCCGGGGATCTCAAACACCACATTCTTCCTCTGACAATCGATCGTAGCATAGAAGCTCGCTAGCCAATCCATCCCAAGCACTGCATCGTAGTTGATGATGTCGTGGATAATAAAATCAACGTAAAGCTCATGTCCACAGACCACCAAAGGGCAAGAATTGCAACCACGATGCACCGAGATCACGCCATTTCCTGTAACGATGTTCCAACTCTTGGGAAGAGGGGATGTCGTCAAGGAATTCTTCTCCACGAAGCTCCGGGATATAATGCACATCGATGCACCAGAGTCAAAGAGGACTCGTGCAGGAAATGTGCAAACCAAAATCACACCTAACAAACAGTCTAACAATCAAACCCTATTCTAACAAACAATCATATGCAAGCAGCCAAACATAATCTAACAAGCCAAAGCTAACTAAGGAAGGAAACGACTAGATTGAGAGTTACCTGCGATAACCTCATCCACAGCCTCGCTCTCCACTGCCGTCATCAGAAAAGCCTGCCTCCTCGGCTGCATGGCCTGCTGAAAAGCCTGCCTCTGCGGAACGAGGGCTGCTCCACGACCTGCAGGTACATGTGCTCTCTGCTGCAATGGCTGTGCTGCAACTGGTTCCCTCCAAGGCTGCTTAGACTTCGGGCACTCCTTCATAACATGAGTAAGATCTCCACAAATCAGGCACTGTCCCAACATCCCCCTACACTGCTCCTTAACATGCCCGGTCTTGCCACAGAAATGGCAAGTCTTCTGAGTAGGCCCACCTGGCCTCTTGAATTGCACTGGCTGATTAGGCTTGAACCCAGGCCTAACCACTCCTCTGACCTTCTCCATAGGCCTCTTCCCAGCTCCTGATGTCTGTCCTCCCTTCTGCCTCGCAATCCGCTCCTGCCTCTGTGCAGCTACCAGCAACTTCTGATATGACTCCAGATCTGACGAAGACATCAGGCTCTGCAAGTCTAGGGAAAGACCCTGCAGAAACCTCTGAGCTTTCTCCTCAGCATCCTCCACCATCTTCGGTGCGAAGCGACTCAGCCTGGTGAACTCCTGATGGTACTGGTCCACCGTCAGATTTCCCTGCTTCAGCTCAATGAAGCACTGCAACATCTCCCTCCTGGCAGCCTTCGGAAAGTACTCCTCATCGAACCTGGACTTGAAAGTAGCCCAAGGTATAGGGCACACCAACAGGTCCTCCTCTGCATCCCACCAGTTGCGGACGTTATCCCTGAGCTGCTTCTTCACCAACTCAACCCATCCAACCGGGTTGATCTTCGACATCTTCTGGTTATCCTCAGTGTTTCTGATCCACTCCTCAACAGCCAACGGTCCTTCAGATCCATCAAAGTAAGTCAGGCCCAGCTCCCGAAACTGCTTCGCTCCTGGCTCGAAGCGAGGGGCATTCTGGGTATTCTGAAGCATCCCTTGCTGCACCTGCATCATCTGATGCATCATCCTCATGATCTCAGCAATGGTGGGATCTCTATCCGGCACCTCAACACGATTGGCCCCACCACCAGCTCGGGTCTGTCGCCTTCCAGCCATCTAATGACATAGAAAACGAACAAAATTAGACTCAATAGCTTAATGACTTAGATGTTGTAATTTATTTAATGGACATTCCGTTATTATCATTGTTCCGTTAATTCGCAATCGCAAGACGGACCTGCATGGGCCACCAACAAAACCTATCACGCACCGCTTCCCAAAAATGAGGAGGCGAAGCGTGAGAAGGTCCGCTCAGACTTGAAGCTACAAAGCTGCAAGTCTGATAAGCGTCAAACAACATTAAGAGGCAGGTCCTTGCAACGCGAAACGAAACAAAGATAATAATAATGAAAAGAGACAAAAGAGATATCTCAGAATATCCATAATAATAAACTCCAACATAGCAGAAAAGCCACCAGGCTAAAAGAAAAGAGTCAAAAAGAGGCCCCAGCATGGCCAACAAAAGTACAAAGTACAAAAGCAAAGTAATGGTGCTACGCACCGACAACTAAACAGCAACCTAAAGCAAAAGCAACTCCAATCAGTCTCTAAGACTGGTCTCCAGTGTCCACCAACTCCTCGTCAAACGTAGGCTCCGGCTCAGCGTCAGCAAACACCTCGTCCTCAGCTACGGTCTCTGGCTCAGCGTCTAACATGTGACACCCAAAAGAGCAAGGGGCACATGTCAGCAAGTCTACAAGAGACTTGTGCAAGGAAACTGAAAGTAAAGTGTACAACCTAGCAGTTCTAGCATGATGCGATGACATGTCAGTTATATCATGAGCGCAACAAGTAAGGTAAAGTAAAGTAAAGTAAAGTACGAGCATGGCATTTGAAACATGGCATGGATGTCAAGTTTAACATGAACAAGCACAAGTACAAAGACAAGTCTAGTAAGCATGTCGTGCACAGAGATTACGCCTTTTGGCTAGAATGGCTGCGCGGGCCAACTCCTAAGCTCAAGTTATCGCTTATCCCTACCCCTCCACGTGTACAAGGACTGGCGCCCATCTTCTGGATCAAGAGCCATGAAGTGTTTTTCATGATGGCATAGAGGTGCACCTGGCCTGAACAAGGATGTACAAGTATTTGTAGCGTGTGCTATGAATGCAACATTCAACTGGGATGACATATAAGATGCAATGCATGACAGATAACAGTTTAAGTGCGTACAGATAAGGAATTTAAACATAACAGATATCAATGCATGAATGACATGGCAGGTTGACAGATCTAGCTTCGTTGTCAAGCTAGATCTTAAAGTTACGTCTAGACAGCTATCATTTCACAGTCTAGTCTCTTTTACGCTAAAAGCAAGAAAGTGGCCTAAAACATGGCCCTACGCACAAGTTGGCAAGGTTCACTTGCCTGCAAGTCAAACGTCTGAATACACCGTCCAAAGAGTCCAAAGTCCAATTCTACCTACGTGCACAAGTCCACTGGCCTACATTCCCATTTTATTAATCTTTGATTAGTGAATTTAAAACAATTTAAAACATCAATTTTTAGTCTTAATTATCAGGCTGAGGTTGGGGTCCTAAGGGTGCAAAGCGTTACCTCAACACGACGCGAAAGCTACACTGGCGTCGGGTAGCGACGCCAGGGGTTGGAATAAAAGAACGCGCTCCAAGTCCAGATTCCAGAATAGATTCCTCGCTCGAATGATCTGGGCAGCGACCGGAGCAACGAACCAAGATTCCAAAGCTAGAACGTGCGACGACGGGCTACGACGTATCGCAACGTCGAAGACAGAAAATCCTCGAAGAGAAAGCACCAAGGTGGGACCCACAGTAGTGCTAGGGGCCAATGGGGGACCCACAACACCTCTGGAGAACTTGGGGGGCCCACGGTGGCAAGCGTTGCGAGAGTTGCAACGTTGCGACGAACGTCGCTCGGTCAGACACTGGCCGCTGCGAGGGTTTGGCTCGGTCGGACACGGCGGACGTGCGATGCGGCGCTTGCGGAGATGCGGGGTCGGTCACAGCGGGCCGCTGCGGGGGAAATCTTCGGTCGGACACAGCAGGCGGGTCGGTCAAGCGCTTGGGCAGCAGCGGTGCGGAGCGGAGCGATTCTCTCGGTCAGACCGAGAGAAACTATCGGTCAGGCGGGGGTGATGCGGAGCGACGGCTGTGCGATGTGGAGCGGACGGCTGCGGGCGGTTGGGTCGGTCAGACCGATGGAAACCAAGGAGTTTCCTCGGTCAGACACTGGCGACGGCTGAGCGGAGTTGCGACGAACGTCGCAAGCGAGATTTGAGGGTTTTGATACGGCTAGGGTTTGATTTCTTGCGAAAATGGGTTAGCCTAAGGGTTGTTTATATAGTATAGAGGGGTTGACTTTGTCTAGGGCTAATTCTAATAGGATTAGGATATAAAATTAATTAAAAATCAAAACTCACCCTCTCTAACCCACGCATGGCTAGGGTTGCGGCCAAGATGAGCTAGGATTTGGCTCAAAAATAGTTTGAAGTATTATAATCTAATAAAATTTTATTTGGCTAAAAATACTTTAAAACTTAGTTATTAAAAATATTTAAAGCTTTGCTAAAAATGTAGAAGTGGTCAAATAAACTCCAAAAATTGTAAAATAAATATTGAGGTGATCGAGACGACGAGAGAAAGAAAACTAAGAAGACGGATCTCAATTTCGACGTCGGACGACGAAACTAAAAATAGAAACGTCTCACGTCAAAAGTGCAAATCACAACGTCTCTTCGAATAAGATTAAATCATGGGAAAACGACCCGAGAAATGTCGTTCCAAATTAGTGCCACTATTTAATACTCTCAGAGACGTTCACAACGACATATCACACCAAAGTGTTCACAAACAAACAAAGTCTAAAATAAATACGTGCACGGTCAAAAGCACGTGCACGAACAAAGTGCAACGAAAACAGACCGTTACAGTCTTGGGGGGTCGCTGTGGGGGCTGTGGTGCTGTGAGGGGGTGGCAACGTCGAAGAGGAGGGGCGCTCGGTGTGTTTGAAGGAGGAGGGGGATGTCGAGGGGGTGGCGCTCCAGTGCGGTGGCGACGGGGAAGGCGACTAAGGCGACGAGCTCGGAGGGGGTGGTTGCTTCTTGTCAGAGGGCGGTGGTCGTGGAGAGGTCGAGCGAAGGGTGCTGTTGGCCTCGTCGGAGTAGTGGAAGGGTGGCAGGGTTGGGGATGGCTCGGGCGTTGGCGAGGTTGAGGGAGAGGTGGAGGAAGAGGGCGTTGGGGCGCTGCGGCGATGGAAGCGGGGAGAGGGTGGGTTTGGAAGTGAGAGGGGAAGGGAGAAGATGGGTTTGACGTGGGTCCGTGAGGGTGAGCCTGGGTTTTGCGTTTGGGGCTTGGGGGAGAGTTTAAATAGATTTAAAAATATAATGAAATAATTAATTAGTATTAAATACGTGTATTAAAGATGATGGGGGTTTAGGGGGGATTTACGGGTTTAAGTATAGGAAACCGTTTTTCCTCACTTAACAGATGGGCTGCCACGTTTTAGGGTAGGTTAGGTAGGTGATGGAAATTAGAATAGTAATTAGGGTAAGGTAAAAGTGATCAGTGAAAGTAATTAGTAAAATTAAGTAACGAAATTACGATTTTGCCTCTGAAGTTAAACGACACTGAAAAATTACGAAAACATATCCACGGGTTCGTATTGTCGCGAGGATCACGAATGTGAGGGCCATTCTGAAGTTTGAGCTACGGAGATACGAGTTTTGGGCCAAAACATTTAGGTCACATGTTTGTAGGTTCTAGATCGATTTGACTCTAGAAAATTATGAAATTAATATGAGGAGCACTAAATGATCATAGAATCACATGATAGAAGTTTGAAATCGTTTTGATAACGGTTGTATAGAAAATTTATTAATACGGCTATATCAGTAATAATTAAGTAGAAAATATTATATAAACTATTTAAACTTTTTGACGATACTTAAACTTACGAATACATGTTATAACTAGTATGGTGATACGAATACTTGACTTCTTAAATAGCCAAAGTTAATATGAGCTAATGGCGTTACATGAAAATGATAGCTATTATGATAACATCTATTTGAACTTGGAACCTGAGGTGATAAGCTTGTAGCAAGCTATTCAACCACATCAAAAAGAAGATCAAAAAGTTTAAAATTTCAACTCATGCTAATGATGACTAACGGTCTAGTCAAGAAAGTCTTCAATAATATAGCATACAAAGACGTAAAGACTAATCCATATGCGTTCGGGCTGTTATACCTAACCAGCCTAGCGCAAATGACATCAACTCCCATAAGTACCAAAGACAAGCTGTCATGCCTCGCTTCCCATTATACTTGGGAGCGAAGACGCGAGCGGGTCTGCATGTGCTTAAAGTAAAGAAGTAGTTTTTTCTTTCTTCTTTGACTTAAGCATAATAGGCGTTTTATATTTAATAAACAGGTCATTGCATGCGAAGTTCTCAGAAACAACATAAATAATGATCTCCATTTTTATTCCAGAGTTCAAACAAAGTACACAAATAAATTAGGGCCCGGCCATACAATTTTATTGCTGAAAGCAACACACCTGAAAACAAATAATACGACTAAATAAATAGAGACAATAACAACTCTCTAGTCTTTAGCAGGGAGGACCTCAGCGTCCTTGTAGCTCTGCTCAGCTGGGTTTACCTCCAAGGTGGGATCTCGAAAAGCGGGGTCTTCAACGTAGCCTGACCCTGAACCTAACATATATTTCACATTTATATTTGAAATATATATCAGCGAAAAAGCTCGGCAAGATTTTATTGTAATGAAAGGCATTAATTTGTAATTTAAGGAAACAAGAATGTTAGAACATATAAGAGCATGTGCATAGCCAAAAATGAGAACATGCTGAAAGTAAGGGATGAGGTTCATCAACAATTAATATATATTTGTATTTTAAATGAGGTAACCGAAGTGCATAACAGTAAAATATGAGCATGCTGCAACAATTAAAAAATGATATGTGTTTTAACGGAATTAACACACTTCCAAATGGAATACTTTCAGTTATTTGTGCTCGTGCAAGTCCATGTCGGAGTAAGTGAAGTGCTCTCGATACACACTATCATCGGGGGTTTACCGTGACGCCTTCTTGCCATCCCTATCCTGGAAAATGGAAAGGATGCTTGCCTCCATTGGTGTGGTATGGAGGTAGCCGTAATATGTTCAAGACACACTTACAAACCTTACTACATGGACCAACCACACCCAAAGTGTCTGTCTAGTCATCAACTAGGTTCCTTTCTAGTTGTATTCGATGGTTTCATCCCATCTGTATTCGATGGTATCACATGTTTGTTGCGATGGTTGTGTCTTACCCTCTGTTTCGTTTTGGTTCAATTAATGACATGCAGAGAAAAGTTGTTCTTTATCAAGAAGATTAGCATGAAATGTCCATCTTAATCAATTGCAACAGGCATTGTAAAAGCATGCAGTTTGGTTACTAAGTTTGACAAGCATGTTCAAAGTAAGGTTTTAGCATCAGAATTAGCGGTTAGTCCTAACATTCAATTACAATTAATACTTGCCTCGAGGTGGTCTAAACTTTGGTAACGAGTATGTAATAAAACGCTACGAAACTGAAAAGACTCGTTCTTACCATATTAATCACAACATGTTAAATTGAAAATGACATCAACTCCCATAAGTACCAAAGACAAGCCAACGTCCAAAACAACACAAATAAACAAGTACAATGCCAACTATTAAAGACCATACTTATCACTATACTCATCTGTAACGGCTAGTATTTTAGACGAGTTTTCGAACGTGCGTACCGGTATTTTTCTTTCTGTCGTTCGGATAATATTTTTAGTCAGTACGTTCTTTGCTACGAGTCGACGCGAGCGCCTGTCTGTTTTCATTTTCTTACCGTGTCACAATTATTTACCATCAAGTTTAACTAAAATAGTTAACTTAATTATCGTGCTGATTACCAATTGTTAATCACTTTAATTATTTCACTAATTACTTTATTTTTCACCACCACCTTAATTAGTTTACTAATTACTTCTTGATACTTTAATAATAATTACGTTTAAATCCCTAATTACGTAATTACCTTAACCCCTACCTAAACGACAACACACACGTTCTCATATCAGGTTCCTCTCCACAGCTAGTCAAAGTTGGCATTCTCTTTTTCGTTTAAGCATACAACACGTCTCTACATACCTAATTGGTCTAAAGTTATAATAACTTCCATCATAATCATATTAAATTGGGTTTGACAAATGGTAAGTGTTGTCTCCCCTACTATCTCTCCTTAAGAACAGGCACCATCGTCTCCCCTGTAAAACAAACTGCAAATCCATCATCTTCCCTCCTTCAATTTCAGCAAACTACCCATAAACAGAGGGAACGACAATAGTTCTTTTTCCCTGCAAATCATTTCCCGAATTGGAATTCATCATCCTCCCAAACCAATTATCCAAACCAAATCAACCCAAATCCACCAACAAATCAATCCCCCAAATTGCATTCCCAAACCCATTTCCCAAACTCAAACTAAAAATTGGAAGAGGGGATACAAGAGAACTCAGATCTGAAACACATGTTTCGGATTCAAAATCAAAACCCTTTAAATCCATTCCTTCCTCCAACCTTGCACCCGCCACCCGCTGCCGGAGGTTACGCGCGCCGCCCGTACAGAAGCCGCCGCTGCTGCTGCTGAAGCGCGCGCCGTCGCACGTCCGTCGGAACAGCCGCCCGCCGGCGCCCCATCAGTTCCCTCCTCCGCACGAAGGTGAAACCCTCTCCCCCTTTCGTTTTCGCCTAAGCCCCTTGCGTCCCCTTTTACCTGCAAGCTTCAAAGAACAAAAAAAAGGAAAACTAAAAGCAAAGAACTGAAAGAAACAAGACAGTATATAGGAGAGAAGAGACAGAGGGTTAGAGAGGCAGCCCTATTAAATAATAAAGAATGAATGAAATAACAAAAGTAAGAGACAGCATGTACAAAAAGAGAGTAAAGAGAAAGAGATAGATGGTTTAAAGTTAGAGTAAAGAGGGGGGTAGTTAACAGATAGGTATAATAGAAGAGAGTGAGAGAGTAAGAAATGAAAATGTGTTATTATAATGTAGGAGTATGTAGAGATTGGGTGGGGTGTTAAATACGATGTTAACCATGTAATACTAACATGATAATAACCCTATCATTAGCTGGCATTAGGTTAGTTAATATGTTGTTAGTGATGGATTTAATTTCAGCTAGTTAGATTAATTCAGCATGTTATTAATTGTTTAAATAATGTTAGGATAATAATATTAGTATAAAAATAAGTGTATCATGTTAGTTTAACATAATATAGACATCACCCTAGCCAGAGGACCCGATAAAATTAGACGAACCCACTTTAAGGATTAACTTGATATTTTGACTATCTCGCAATATATCTGATTCAGTGATTTGTTTAACCAAAACAGAGAACCAGACATACCAACACGTAGTACCCGTCCAGACGAACCCACGACAACCGATACCACCAGAAATATGCAAGTGTACTTGCCAATGTTTGTTTAGGCAACGTTTTAGGCCAATTTGAGTAGTAGCATAAAAGAGACTAGGCGATGAAATGATAGTCGCCCAGACGCCCTTACTAGATCTAGCTTGACAACGAGGATAGATCCGACACCTTTACCATGCTATCATTTCATGCCGCCTGTCACGTTTACTTTCAAATTAACTGTACGCACTCTTAATTGCTTATTGCCATGTCATCTCATGCATCTTGCCATGTCATTTCATGCATCTTATCATGAATGTATATCACATGCTACTTTAAAATGTAAGCTGCGACGAGTAGGATCTTGGCTCCTACATATTGATTGAGGCTAGGTGCACCCCTATGCCATATTGAAAAACACTTCCTGGCTCGTGACCCAGAAGATATACACGTGGAGGGGTAGGTTAAGCGACCACTCAGCATAGAAGTGTGCCCGTACAGCCACTTCAGCTGTAAGGCGTAAACTCTGGGATTGGGGTAGGGTTAAGCGACCACTCAGTGTAGAAGTATGCCAAATCAGCAACTTCAGCTGTAAGGCGTAAACCCTTTGCACGATGTGAATGCATGTTTTCATCGTGAAATCGTGAAATCTTGTTTTGTAGTTTTTTTGCTACAACGTGTCGTGCAAATGTTAACTTTCAAGTGCATCTTAAACTGCTACATTCATACTCATGTTTAAACTGCTGCATTCATGTCATGTCATCTCCATTATTTTAGAACTGCTAGTTGTACACTTTTGCTCTTATGTTTCCTTGCACAAAAGTCCTTCGTTTTCCCTTGGGAGACTTTTGCTGACATGTGCCCTTTTCTCTTTGGGTGTCACATGTCAGGTTTTGAGCCTGGATTAGTTGCTGAGGACACAGTTTGCTGACGTCCAGTTCGAGGACCCGAAGTTCTACCCTTAGTCTCAGCTGGTGACATTCCTTAGTTGTTGCTTATTTCCTTAGTAGTTGTTGTTAGGTTGTTCGGTGCGTTGCACCCTTCCCTTTGTATTAGTTTCGGCCATGCTTAGGCCTTCTTTTTAGACTCCATACTTTACTTTATGACTATCACTGTAATGTTTGGAATAAAAATCTGTGGATGTTGAATGTTGGATAAATTTTATTTGTCTATCCCTCGTTATTATTATTGTTGTTTCATCGTAATGCAAAGAACATGATAATGGATTAAATTTCCAGATGCTTATCAGACTGTAGCTTCATAGCTCCAAGTCTGAGCGGACTTCTTCACGTCTCGCCTTTCATACCTGGGAAGCGGGGCGTGACATCATCACTGCCACTCATTGTATCAACTCCCATAATGCCCAATAACAATCCAATACCGAAACCATTATCCAAATCTAAGCACAAGATCGACATCTAACTTCAACACCTAAGGCCAACAACATTCCAATACCAATCGACAATGATACTCCTTGCCAACACCAATTGTCGACATCCACAGCTCTCATCATCAATCCCAAACAAGCCAACATCCAAAAACATACAGTTCCACAAACCCGATGGAGCGGACCTGTGGAGATGCCTAGACGGGACATCAATAGTGGCATGATACATGGCAATGAGCTCAAAAGAAGCCCAAGAATCTCGACTTGCCAAGATCTCAACCACACGGCAACAGTGAAGGTGGCAGAGAAGAGGATCATCGCTAAACCCAAAAATCCTAAAACAGAACATCGGAGGGTCATCGGCGGTTGTCGATCCATGTCGTGCGGCGACATCGATTGCTCAGTAACAACGGGTAGTGTGGCGGAGCTCTGAGTGAGGCCGGAGGAGCTTGAGGGGAGAAGGGTTGGGCTCACGAAGGGAGAGGTACGATGAAAAGGTGGGTGCCGTCGCGACAGCGAGGAAGCCAGGGGATGGGTTGGTGAGGGAAGAGAGGAGGGGTTAAAGGGGGCGCCAAAGTTGTTGATAGGGTAGGGTAGGCGGGACCGGGGCTCGAGGAGAGGATGCAGACAAAAGGTAATAAATAGGGGGATGGTTGTCTGGAAAAAAGATTCAAACCATGGAAAATCGGGTACATGATGAAAGTAGTGGGTAGAAGAGAAATACGAGCTTAAGAAAGATGAAGAAGACGTAACAGCCTACACTTGCACGTCGTGGTTTGGCTCGTCTCAAATTCTCTAACACCATCCTCAAATACTTCTGAGTGTCCTTCGATCTGCTTCCGTTGTCGAACTCGAACTTCGAATGATCGAAAAATTCGAATGCTACCCTCCTTATAAAAGAGTATAGCCATAGTTTAGATGAACTAAACGCGACTAGGAAGTATTCTCAGAATAAGTATGACGATTGGAAGGCCATTACAAGAATGATGATGGTGATGCGATGAATGGACGGTTCTATCTTATGGAAGGTCACTCTAGTTGTTATCAAAGGAATGTTCTAGAATAAGATTCATCAAAATAGAACACGAGTTCCTAGTTGAGGGTTCAAGAGTTCGAAGAAGATAATGAGGATCGATGGAGAGGGATCATTGCGAATATTTAGTGATAAGGAACAATAGGAAACTTCCAAATCAAGAAGGGGTAAGCAACTAAGAAAATACATATAGTATGATAATACAGGTTAGCGATGATAATATAGGCGTTGAGCGTCAAATAGACGTAAAGGAGAAAGGTTCAGACATACCAGTGATTACTGGCTCTATAGCCTCAGCTTCTCTAGTTGACTTGATGAATGCTTGACAGCTGGGTTGGTTCAGCTTGGCCTGATGAAAGACTCGAAGTTGTGGAGCTAGGGGTGGTTTACACTGTACTGATCCAGAAACTCCGGCTGTCATAGTCGCTTTCTTGTTAATGTGGCGGGTGCAGTTCCTGATAGAGTGCTCAAATGCTCCACAGACCAAACATTGATTCAGCAGCAGGCGACAGTTCTTCTTGACATGTCCCTTTCGGTTGCAATTGAAGCACACCAATGGGGATCACTTATTGGTCAGAGGAGTATGCCTCTTGAAAGTAGTCTTCATCGGTTGGAGGGCGTCTCCCGGTGGTTCCATAGGATGCTTCCCTTGAGATGCTTTACAGAGTTTGTCAACAACCTCATAGAGAATTTGGCGTTGAATTTCCAGTATTTCTCTTACGACACCCAAGATGTCGTTGTTGGTGACGCCGTAAGTTTCTGGTCGACCTGTCATACTTCAAGACAAACCGCAATGTAAGGTAGGTTAAAATAAATCTATTCTAGTTGTACACTTAGATATTAATGTCGTTTAAACCGATCTTAAAGTATTTGCAAAAGCTTGACCTGCATGTGCCGCCACCAAAACCTGTCACGCCCCGCTTCCCATTCTACTAGGGAGCGAGGACGCGAGCGGTTCCGCAGTGTGCTTAAAACAAGGAGGAGTACCTTTTCTTTTCTTTTCTTTTCTTTTCTTTCTTCCTCCTTGGCTTAAACACACTAAGCGTCTGTGTAAACTGCAGGTCCTTGCATTCAAATTTAAGAAGCATCTCAAACAACATTATTACATATC
This sequence comes from Scilla litardierei, assembly GCA_030789695.1. Taxonomy (NCBI): domain Eukaryota; kingdom Viridiplantae; phylum Streptophyta; class Magnoliopsida; order Asparagales; family Asparagaceae; genus Scilla; species Scilla litardierei. The sequence continues at coordinate 112,378,810 of CM061141.1, forward strand.
CATCGTACAAAATTTAAGATACATTTTTGGGCCTAACATGGCCTATACAAACAAAGTATACAAATAACATTATTTCAAATATAAAGGTGCAGTCGCGAATGTGATCGTGTACAGCGGGTAGGTACTCCATGTATTCTTTGAGCACTGGCTCAATTCCTGTGGTAGTATCTTCAAAGAACTCACTATCGATACTTGATGGATATTTCGTAAAACAACAAAGTGAAATGTCCATCAGCGAGGTTTACTCGACAAGTTAATCTCCAAAACAAAACATTAGGTATTTAAAATTGAACCAAGCTGAACTTTAAAGACAAGCAATAAGTTTAATTTAAAAGAGTTAAAAACAAGCAATAAGTTTAATTTTAAAAGAGTTATAATAGTTAAAAATTTGCAGCAATTTGCAACCTGCAACAATTTAATCATTTGATAGAAATTTGCAACCTGCGGCAATTTAATCATTTGATAGCAATTTACAATATTATTAGCAACATGTAACAATTTAGCATTGGATAACAAAACTGTAACATTGTCAGCAACCTGTTGAAGAAGAGGTTAGATCAATAATTAATAACCAATCTATTCTAGTGCTAAGTCCATGTCCAAGAGTACGAGAAATGACCAACATACACCCTGTTACGGGGGCCAATCCGAAACGCTGCTCACCGCCCCTATAAGGCGACAGTCAAGCTCTAACCTCTGTAATGTGTTGGAGGTATTCAGTCGGGGCATCCAGTCACTCCGTAACACTTGTGACCATAGACTACTCCACTCCCACGGGTCAAGTCAAGTGCCATGCTAAAGTTCGTGTTCTATCTATTTATATTGAAGTTCCATCTTCCATTCTGTAACGACCCGCTTTAAGTGGCCATTACTTATTTGATTTATTCGCAGGTCTACAGATCACCAGTGAAAACAATATAGCCACGATGCAGAGATGCATAAAAATGCTCAAATAATGTCCATTTTATTACAATCCACATTATACAACATTGATATAAGAAAGAAAAGAAGTACAGCTAAAAATACACAACTCGGACGCTAAAATCTGCAGCCTCTGGGATGAACTCTGTCTCTGCCAACTCAGGAACATTTACCTCAATATGTGCATCATCTGGGTGCCATGAAGATGGAACCGTAGGTAAGTCACAATAATTCTAGAAATAGTAGTAAAATCAGTGTACAAGCATGCGATTGAACATGCTATGGAAACTAACTACATGCGACAAGTAAATGAACGACAGTCACATATACAAGTGCAATAAGTAAAGTTTGAGAGCAACAACGATGACATGGCATATATGACATAGAAATAAAGCAGGTAAGGTAGCAACAATAGTAAGGTAAGCAGGCATGTGGAGAAACAACAACAAAACAAACAAGCAGCAATGTAGTAACTGATCTACGTGACTCAAATTGGAGAGTATGATATGCAACCATTGAGTGCAACTCTTGCCTGGGTGCGCTCTGCCCAAACGGGACTGACACACAGTTAGTAGTCGGTTTTGCCGACGCAGGCAGCATGTAGGGGTTTGTCGATATAGGCATCTATGTTTACCGACGCAGGCAGCAGGTAGATGAACTCCAGTCACTCCCACACTCTCTGAAACTATGAGTTACCCCAAACCCCAGTGATGTGTCATGTGAATCAAGTATATGTTTATGACAGGATGTTCCACAAGATATTCCACACATGATATTCTATACGATAATTCATTAACACTCATTGAGTAATAAATGGCATGCAGTAGTTGATGTGATTATTTAAACGTGAGCAATCGTACAACAAGTGTATACAAAGTCCATGCAAAGTTTTCAAATGATAAGTGTCAAAGCATGATGGACAAGAGTGAACCAAAGTTATCATGGTGAATATAAGTTTACATGTGATAAAAGGTTAAATAAATTTATTTGAAGGTATTTAGAATCAATAGTTGCAAACAGATGATAAATGGAATTCTAACATTGATTCATGCATACACGGCCAGTCAGGTTTGGCCAAGCAGGTCACTATCCCCGCAAGCAGGGTGATCTAAACTTTGGCACAAACGATCCTAGACACCGGGTGATACTAATGTTAAGAACGCCAATAATCACATCCGTTCCATCGATTATATTAACAAAAAGTAGTGTAGTTCATGTTTATTTAGAGTTCTATGTTAATTTAGATCTCTACCCCTATGATAGTTAAACCAGGACCACGGATTGACTTATTGAAAACCAGAAAGTAAAATAAAATGGATGCTAAGGAATTTGAGGATAAAGACAAGTCCAACAAACATGGAATACAAAAATTGTTGGTTTAAGTGAACAATCGTTCTGCAGTTGATTTTAATTAGGTCTCTCGTTGTTTGTTCAGGTCAAAAGCCATTTTGAGACTATATGTGATGTCCTACCTTTATACTAGTACACTTGCATAACTTCTAAAACTAGAATTAGGGTGACTTACAAGTTTTAGAATTTTCGTAGTAAGCCGAGGCTAGAGCTAGAGCTTCCAAGAGTGCTGGTGCACGAGAATTGGTACCTGCACACACAAGAAATCATTAGTTAATTCATTTACCATTTTCTATCTATTTTTCTTAACGTGTTCGTATTTTTATTATAGCTTAAAACTCGTCAAATTACGTACTAAATATTTTTATATAGGCTAGATGTGTGATAAATATTTTATCTAGGAAGAAAACATTTTTCTAAAGCTTATATGTATTTTTCATAATTTTTAAAAGCTTAAAATCAATTAAAACTAATTAAAAACGAGAAAACGATTTTTCATTATATTTTTCAAATATTTCTCTAGGGCAAACCATACGTCGGAATTCTTCCAACAAGTGGTCAAAACGACCGTATTAACTAGTACTACAATATATATTTTTCTGGTATGTCAGTGTATGTGAAAATCTCTTGATATGAATTTTAAAGAAAAAATAGCTTTATTGAGTTTTGACTTTGAAAAATCATTGTGGGAGATGTACTTGCCTCTTGGTGATAAAACTAGTGCCAATGGATCCGTTTCGTCTTTTCGGATTTTCTGGGCCTTACCGGGTATTTTTCTAAGGTGTATATTATTTACTATTAATTTTAAACCTATAAACCCATTATATGATATATTATAATATATATATATACTTAATATATTCGTATCAGTATGTACGTAAACTTCCCCTTCTTCTTTCCTTACGCAAGCAAGGGGGCCGTTTCTCGTCGGAGGTGGCGGCTAAAGGAGGCACTGAGGGCGGCGACGGCAGCGGGAGGTCGACGACGGTCGGGCGTGGTGGCCAGTGGCAGCGGAACACGTCGGCGGCGGCGTGAGACCCGGTGGCGAGATGAGGGGGTTGAGATGAGCGGGGGAGGTGCTCGGAGGGTTCTTGACGGTCGTTTGCCGTGGTGAAGCTGGTGGTGGGGTCGCTGGAGGGAGAGGGCACCGTTGGTGGTTGAAGTGAGCTCGTAGCGGCGGTGGGGAGGTGGCGAAGCGCTGCTGGAGCTTCGGGTCTTTGGTCGAAGCGGGGGAGACACGGAGGAGGAGGAGGCGGTGTGGCATTGCTGTCCGAGCTGGGGGGTTTCGTCGTCGGAGGACGAAGGAGAGAGCCTGGGGAGTTATTTTATAATCAAATGTATTATAATATAATAATTATTGTATTAATGAAGTTAGGTGGGTGGTTAGAGGGGGCATGATCTAGATTTATGGGAGATTAAACGTGCTCCCACGTTTATTTGCTGGGATGCTAATCAGGGTGGGTTAGGGTAATGTTAATTAGGGGTTAAGGGTAATTAGTAAAACTTAATTAGTTAAAATAACAACTTGAAATTACGATTTTGCCCCTGAAGTTAAACGTGTCCGAAAAATTACGAAAACATAGTCACAGGTTCGTATCGTCGCGAGGACCACGAATACGAAGTCCATTTTAAGATTTGAGTGATAAAAAAATAGAAAAAAAATCATTCACTCATTTTTGAAATCGTTTGAAATTGTCTTTGTTACGGAAAAATGTGCACTATGAAAACTGACCTTTACACATTCATTCATATTGAAGTTCCATCTTCCATTCAGTATATTTAGTCTATTTGCATCATATTAGATGCGTATGATGTCTCATCAGTCCATTCAATAATCTTAACCAATCCATTCAGTATATTCAGTCTATTTGCATTATATTAGATGTGTATGATGTCTCATCAGTCCATTCAATAATCTATACAGTTTTGTGATTTAGTTACGCAATTATACGAATTATAGAAATGCACAATAATTTAAAGAAACAAGCATAGAAAATGGTTTTGACTAAGCAAATGAGGATAAACAAGTTTAAAATATTTTTCTAAGGCTAGCAAACATCTTTCAAGATCTTAAAATAATTAATGGGGATTTTTCTTAATATATACGACCCTAAAACCTATTAAAACGAGAAAATGATTTTTCATTATCTTTTTCAAAGATTTCTCTAGGGCAAACCATACGTCGGAATTCTTCCAAGAAGGGGTCAAAACGACTGTATTAACTAGTACTACAACATATATTTTTCTCGTACGTCAGTGTACGTGAAAATCTCATGATATGAATTTTAAATCGAAAGTAGTGTTATTGGGTTTTATCTTTGAAAAATTATTGTGGGAGATGTACTTGCCTTTTGGCGATGAAACCAGTGCCAATGAGTCCATTTCGTCGTTTCTGATTTTCTGAGCCTTCTCATGTATTTTTCTGAGGCATGTACAATTTACTATGAATTAATATAATAATCTCGTATAATATATTACTAGTCATAACCCGTGCCCGTGGGCACGGTTCATTTAAGATTTCCCCGCGAAATCTTTGTTCCCCGAAAAATTATTTCCACAGCCAAAATTTAACAGAACAATGAATTAGCTTAAATTTATTTAGCGACACGGGCACCTTCGGCGCGTGCGTCTTCGGCGTGGAACATCAAATGCGGCGCAGGCGCCTTCGGCGCGGAACCACAAATTCGGCGTCGAACCACAAATTTGGCGCCCGCGCCTTCGGCCCGAAACAACAAATTAGCGTAAAAAAATTTCGCGGGCGCCTTCGACACGAAACCACAAATTCGGCGTCGAACCACAAATTTGGCGCCCACGCCTTCAGCCCGAAACAACAAATTAGCGTAAAAAAATTTAGCCCTTCGGCCCGAAACAACAAATTAGCGTTAAAAAATGGCACAGGCGCCTTCGGCGCGGGCTTTTTAAAGAACAATGATGATTTATATATCTAACCAAATATTTCTCTCAAAATGAAAAAAATAGGTAAAATTAAATGTTGCTCAGCTTAACCCATCTGCTATCAATCTCCCCAAAAAACACATATTTGAGTTGAGTCCAGTTCTCCAACTCTTCTTACTTTTATTTTTTTCTAAATAAGTGAGAATATGTTCGTGCAATAAAAATTATGGGAATACAACCATATTTCTCAACTCATCAAATTAACAGCAACAAATCTTGGGTATTATCAAAGTGCTTCTTCAACCCTAAAATGAAACTCTTAAGCATAAAAGGGGCAAAAAGAAGAAAAACACCATGAATCATCATCATCATCATGAGCTTCATCATCATCGTCATCGCCCCAAAATGATTAATACGGAAACCCTGGATGTCGACAGGGTTTCTTTTGCTGTGGGAGAGGATGAGGAAGAGTTGGTGGCGGCGTTCTTCTCGGCCTCGAGGACAGTGGCTAGGGTAACGGGTGTTGGTGCTCTGGTAATGGCTGGAGTCGTCATCTTGGATTTTAAGAGGTCATGGAAGTTAGCGGAGGACTGAGGATGGAGATCTGATCGGAGTGTGTCATCTACGGGTGGATGTCCCTCCATTAAAATGGAAATTTGATCAAAAACATCAAGAAAATTGATGAGATAATGTGACTTGAGAGAAAAACTGAAGGCAGTACACAAAAACAAAACAACCACATCATCCAAAATTCAACCTTTTCCACCAAAAAAGAAAGAAAATACAAAAATCTCATCAATTTTGGGACATAACCACACGTCCAAAGTCTCATCCATCAAAATAAAAAAGATACATTTGCAAGCCACTACATGCTATTTCGCAAATTACATCCCAATTACTATTACTGTTTGGCCGTTTGATGATCAGGCATTTCACATTCTGCGCGCAATGGTTGCTCACGCTTCCCAAAAACATCCTGTAATTCAAAATTTTACATTTCAAACTCACATCAAAACATCGATTTTTTAAAATCCAAGTGCAATTCAATGTCACTAAGTAAATTTTATTAATTTCCTCTTAATTAGACCATAATAATGGCTTCCAATCACCAGCATATCGGCATGAACTTTCTCCAGCGTCTCGCAGATCACTTCTCGAGCATCTCCCGTCTTCACCTTTGATTCACATTCACCTAAAAAAAACCCAATTTAACGGCGATTAACAATCCAGTTTAGTTTTACAATATTAACGATTTACATTGGGCTCATAATGTACCGTACGTATGGGTAATTTGCGCAAAATCTCTGTGCTTTCTCCGTCACTGTATTCGCCACCTCTGCGTCGTACCGATCTATGCTGGACAATACGTCCGCCGAAAACAGATACCATGGGAAAACCCAAACTAATTAGCAAAAAATTCCACTGACGGAGATGGGACTGGGAAATTAATGAACTGCCCCCCGGCTTACTGGTGCGGTTAATTGACGGATACATGACGCTAGAGAGGCGGGCGTAGAGGACGGTGTCCTTGCAAAATAAAGCCTGAATATAATGAAATGAATATAAGACAGTTCTTTGGCAATTGCATTTTGGACTCACCTGAATTAGTAGGAGCATCCGCATTTACTATACAAAATTATAGTCTCTCTCTCTATCTCTCCCCCACCCACCCACCCAATCTCTCTCACGCATCTTGAAAATAGTTACATAAAAAGAAGTAGTTACATCAAAACCAAAACCTAAATAAAGGTATGAGACCGAACAAATATAAAACTCTCATATTTAAATTCTAAGTTGAAATCTTGAAAACGGTCAACCACATAAATCATCAACCTCCAATTGATCGAGAGGTTACTACATTTGATCGAGCTGCTTGTTGACCTCATCCAGCTCCTCGAGATCCGTGAGGAGCTCCCGCACGATCACGCCGTATGTGTGGGTGAACAGCTCCACGTTCTGAGTACAACGGGAAAAATCGAAAATTAGGGCAGCAAACTCGCTCGACGTTGGCGACGATGGACTCACCAGACCAGGGAGCGAGAGGAGCCATGCGGAGGCAGCTTGATAACGGAGGCAGCTTGATAACGCCACCTTCGCCATATTTGATAACGCAGCTCAAGAACGCAGAGTGTTGGACTGCGGAGGGAGAGCCAGGACACGAGGTTCGAGGATGAACTTCATACTGTAGAAAAGATTTTGTAAATTTGGGGAATGAAGGCGCTGAAGGTGGCCGTGGGGGTAAGGAGGCAAGCTGTGCGGCACCGGCAGCTTGGTCCTTTGCATGGAGAGGATGAAAGGGGGGTTTAGCATTTGATGAGACCTAGCAATTAAATGCCAGAAGCGACCAAAAAAAGCTGTTGCTATTCCCAAATTAAATGATTGGTCCTTTGCGTGGAGAGGGCAGCTTGGCCCTTTGCATTTTATCTCATGGCTGTTGCTATTTCCTAGAAAAGCCTCTTGCTCTCCCAAAAGTAGACTTGCTTTTCCAAGTCAAATGGGCAGGTTACGAAAAGAAATGGGACCCACAAAAACTCAAAAATACAAACCATTCATCTCAAATTTTAATCCAAACCATTCATCATCCAAGATTAAATCCTGGCCCTCTTTCTATCAACCGGTTTGTCCTAGTCAGCTTGTCCTAGTCAGCCCTAGGATTCAAAAAACACTGTCAAATGTATAATAGATTATACGTATATACGTAAACGTATTTAATACGTATTATATTAACTTACACCCCTCCTTCGTTTTCTTCTCCATGCAGCAGCAAGGAGTCCCCTCGGGATCAACGATGGTGGCGGGGACCAGGCGGAGGTGGCGGCATCGTGAATCGACAGAAGGCTTGGGCGAGGATGATGGGGCAGCTGACGGCAGAGGGCGGTGGCAGGAGACACTCGAGGTGACAGAGACACGGCAAGGAACGCCGTGGATTGCGGCATTTGTTCGATGGACTGGGGTTCCACGGGGGCTTCTCGACTGCGGCAACGATGACTAAGGAGGGGTGGAGGGCGGAAGCTCGGGGAAAAGCTCCACGGAGTTCCGAGCTTCTTTTGACGCACGTCGGAAGCGAGCTCCTTCATGGGTGAGGCAACAATGGCGAAGGAGGGGTGGTCGAGCTCCGGTGGTGTCTGCGGGCTGGGTGTGTCAGAGGGAGGAGGGAGGAGCGGGTGAGGGGAGGCTGTGGCGGTGTCTTGGGGGGTCGCGGTGGGGGCTGGGGCACCGTGAGGGGGCGGCGACATCGGAGAGGAGGGGCGCTCAGTGTGTTTGAAGGAGGAGGGGGATGTCGAGGGGGTGGCGCTCCAGCGCGGTGGTGACGGTGAAGGCGACTGAGGCGACGAGCTCGGATGGGGTGGTTGCTTCTCGTCGGAGGGCAGTGATCGTGGGGAGGTCGAGCGGAGGGCGCTGTAGGCCTCGTCGTAGTGGAAGAAGGGTGGCAGGGTTGGGGATGGCTCAGGCATTGGCGAGGCTGAGGGAGAGGCAGAGGAAGAGGGCGTTTGGGCGCTGCGGCGGCGAAAGCGGGGAGAGGGTGGGTTCGAAAGTGAGAGGGGAAGGGAGAAGATGGGTTCGACGTGGGTTCGTGAGGGTAAGCCTGGGTTTTGCATTCAGGTCTTGGGGGAGAGTTTAAATAGATTTAAAAATATAATAAAATAATTAATTAGTATTAAATACGGGTATTAAAGATGCTGGTGGGGGTTTAGGGGGGATGAACGGGTTTAAGTAGAGGAAAATATTTTTCCTCACTTAACAGATGTGCTTCCACGTTTTAGGGTAGGTTAGGTAGGTGATGGAAATTAGAATAGTAATTAGGGTAAGGTAAAAGTGATTAGTGAAAGTAATTAGTAAAATTTAGTAACAAAATTACGATTTTGCCCCTGAAGTTAAACGACTCCGAAAAATTACGAAACATAGCCACAGGTTCGTATTGTCACGAGGATCGCGAATACAGGGTCCATTCCGAAGTTTGAGCTACGAAGATACGAGTTTTGGGCCAAAATGTTTAGGTCGCTCATTTGCTGGTTTTAGATCGATTTGACTCCAGAAAATTACGAAATTAATATGGGGAGCACTAAATGATCATAGAATCACATGATAGAAGTTTAAAATCGTTTTTGATAACGTTTATATAGAAAATTAATTGATACGGCTATATCATCAATAATTAAGTAGAAAATATAATGTAAACTATTTAAACTTTTTGACGACACTTAAACTTATGAATACATGTTATAACTAGTATGGTGATACGAAAATATTTTTCTATAACTGATTTGAAACCTGTTGAATCATTGGGCCGGTATTCGAGATAACTCAGTCGACAGATGCTTAGGGCCCGCACGGCCCACCAAAGAAGCCCGACACCGACTCAGTCAAAGCCCAATGGTCAAGCGACCGTTGAGTCCACCTCACTTGAACATGGGATTAAAGGCGGGCTCGCGAATCACGGGGACATGTACAACATTTGTTCCTATTAAATGGGGAAGATCGTGGCCCCATTATGGGTGGCCGTTATCACCCCAACGTCTCCAAAGGGACCCTGAACGCTTATAAATATAGGAACGGGTCCTATTTCTAAGGTACGAGGTCTGAGACATAGAACTCTACTTTTCTCAGCTGATATATTCCCTATACATTCGAGCTAGCGCTGCCAGTACTGGGACGAACCTCCGTGGATGGATCCCAGCTGCACCAAGCTCCCTCTCTCCTTAAGTTCCATACTAACTTAAGCATCGGAGGGGATTTGGGTCGGAACCCAGATCCGACCCCCTAACGACTCACTGTGGTGCAGATCAATGGTCATCTTCCAGCATCGAGTGTCGTCATCGAGTTTCCCAGCCTCAAACGATCGACACATTTGCTGCCCGAAGGTCGATCGAGCGTCGCATCCTCATCAACTATCATCACCCGACCCAGGTTCTTCCAACCAGGGTCCCACTCACCTGCTGACGAGGCTACGACTCAGCATCTCGAGTCTACGTCAGCCTGACAACTGTCTCAGTCAATTTTGGCCTTTACAATTTGGCGTCGTCTGTGGGAAACGTTAACCAGCTTGACATCCCAAAGCAATCCAGAAGCTACGACAGCTGGACCCAGCAATGCCGGACCGATCGAAGGCCCGAAGGAGAAGCCGAGAGCAAACAACATCCTAGTGGAGGACGTCGCGGACTCCACAACACCACCATTACGACTAGCAGAGGCCCCGAAGGAGCCTGGGGTGACTCGAAAGGAATTCACCCAGTTCACCGAGCAGGTCGATAGGAGCCTAGGTGCATTGGCGAATTTAATACGCCAAAACATGGGGAGCCCATCGCCCTTAAATGAGCTATTGCCGCCTCCAAACCCGAACCTGACGCCAACTAAGGGCTCGGCTTTTTTCCCGAGATCTGGGGGACCCAAGGGCAGATCAACTGGAGATTAACCTCCACAATTCGACCCCCACCGACCCACCAATACAACGGAGCGGGGGTCGATAATTGAGCTTTTGTTCTCCAGGGAGAACCCACCCCCTCCAATTACCGGGCAGCAACCCGTAACATTCTAGATCAGGTAATGTACGAGGCTCCCCCAGGTTATAACCCTCTGAATCCTGCAGGTGGATTCGTGAGGAGGGAGATCCCAAACTGATCCTCGGGAGCCAACTTCATGCAACCTGGAGAAGGAGGATCCCTACTGGTCCAATCCGTGATTCGGAGGACCCCCCTGAAAGAGAATATCATCTCTGCCCCTCATCTCCCCAAGTTCAAGCTCCCTACTCTACCAGCTTATGATGGTAGAGGCGACCTATGGTCACACATTCATAAGCATCTGAATGTCATGCTGCTCCACAGGGCCGACGAGCCGTACCTTTGTAGAGCCTTCCATGCTACCCGGTTCAAGAGGGTAGAACGCTGGTATGAAGGACTACCCCATGATTGCATTGGCTCGTTCGATGAATTAGCAGAAATATTCTGCAAACAATTCGTCGCAGGACGACGTCGTAAGAAGAAGTCCTCCCACCTCTTCTCACTTAAACAGAACGAGAATGAGTCGATCCGAGCCATCGTCCAGAGATTCAACGACGAGAGGCTCGATGTAGAGGAGACACTGGACGTTATCGTCATAGCGGCGCTCACCCTGGCGGTCTGGAATAAGCACCTTAGGATGACCCTTCACCAATTCCCGCCTAACACCGTCGCAGAAATGCTCAACATAACGGATCGGTTCACTTCCTCCAGGAGGCGGAAGAACCAGCCGGAGCTAATGCGAAGAGCACCCCCTCCTGCCGTGGAGACACGAGGCGAGAGACACCAACCACGGGAACCCCCCGCCAGGAGTCTCGAGACAAGAGGCCCAGGGAAAGGAGCCCTCGAAACAAGGAGTGCCCTACCTACGCTAAGCCGATTACTCCTATGGCGGAAGTCCTTGTTTACGCCCCACGAGAGGATCTGATCCAAGAGACAACCAAGAAGGGCAAATATGAGAAGAGGGACGACTTCAAATTCTGCAAATATCACAACGACTATGGCCACGATACCAACGACTGTTGGACTCTCAAAAAAGAGATTGATGCCCTAGTCAATCGAGGACACCCCAAGAACCCGGCTAATGATCCACCTAGTAAGGAGGGATCCTCAAAGCAGAAGGGCAAGATGACGGTATCACCTGTCACCAAGGTGATCGACTAAGAAACCATCTAAACTTGAGGCGAATAAAGAGGCGGTAGACAGCAACAGCTCCGATAAAGTTCAGAAACACATGTACGCCTTTTGTTTTTCTTTGTCACTCTTTTTTCAATAAAGCATGTCTCTTTTATCAAATAAATTTTCGCTTCCTTAAGCCTTTGTAAAGTTTACAGAAGCTGTCCCATCAAAAATCCCCTTGAAAAGGATACGATCCTCGGGAAATTTTGGGAAAACTGAACTTACGCTGATGCGAGTGACCCCCTAAACGAGCGTCAGCCTTAAGTCGAAGGGGCCTCCCCTTCGCTACTGAACGACTATCCTAAATGAGCATCAGCCATAAGTCGAAGGGACTGTAATTTTAGCCTATAAGGATCAATACACTAGAGGGGGGTGAATAGTGTATATAAACAAATGTTGCAAATAAAACGTTACTAATATTTGCAAAGATGGGACAGAAATAAAATGACAAGTATAGAAAATTAAACCAATCGCAAACACAGAGATTTATCCTGGTTCGGATCCTGTTGATCCTACTCCAGTCCTCTACACCCCGTTGAGATTTTCAATCCACTATAATCACTTTCCCCGCAAGCACAAACTTATAAAAATGGCGACACTCTCCGTGTCCCAAAACTTTGTACAATCTCAATAGAGATTCAAACCTGTAAAATAATGAAATAGAAAAACACCTATAGCCTTGGTATAAATTTCAGAGAATGAATTCAAGGATGGTGTTTAAAATACGAAATTCAAGATGTATAAGATATGTAATGAAGAACAATACTTGAAGTTCTCTAGTTCATAAAAGAAGAGAGAGATCTATCGATTTCTTCTTGCAATTATGAACACAAACAACTTTCCAAAATGATGTTGAAAATCCAAGTTCTTCCGTTCTTAAACGAAGAAAGAAATCTAATGATTTATTCTTACAAATAAGAAAAGAACAACTAATGGCTGAATTGCTTAAGGAAATCAATGGCTTGCTTTCAACAAAATCAGAATAAAGAAGAGGAAAGTGTGTGGAAAATGAGAGGGGGTACCCCCTCCTTTTATAGTTTTTAGAAACGGTTATGAACGGATCTAAAAGAGACATTGCACAACGTTCAGAAACTGAAAGGAACGTTGGAGAACGGTCAGAAACAGTTCTGGAAAATTTCAGTCCAAAAAACGGTTTGGCAGGCTAGGAAAATTCGTAGCCTGCTAATTTTGAAACGGTCACAAACGGTCACAAAATTTTGGTGACATGGACTAGACAATGGATAGATCCTTGTCTGAAAGTATCAAGTCAAAAGTCAACGAAAATATAGTTGTTTAGTAGGCTAGGAAAAATCCTAGTAGGCTAATTCTGAAAAATAGGAATTTTGACTTAGAATCAAATGAGTTAGGAGATGATGTAGATTTGAGCTTAGGGATATATGATATGATATAACCAAGGCCCTGAAACTATCTAAAAAGTAAAAATTACATCATTCCGTAGATAAGTTTTTCAAACGTAATTTGAGTAGCAAGGCTTTTTTGCAGAAAGTCTTTGTACTTTCACGTTCATCATCGCCGGTGTGCCACTAAAAGAGAATGGTTGGTGCATCCCCTAATTTATAAAGTATCTTGTTGTCGGAACCTATCCCAAGAGAGAGTAAGTGTGAGTGCAGGTTCCAAGGCAAGGGAATTAAAAATTGGTATTGACTTCAAAAAGAGAAAAGACAGGTAGGGGGAAGAAATCGGATAGAAGGAAGCCATGTGTAAGTGTAAGTGCATTCTCCAAAATATTATCCTGGTGTCTTCTTGTAAAGTAGTACTTCAAGTCAACAAAAAGTACAGTTGGTGGAAGAAGTGAATGCAAGTGCTTGTACCAACGTGAAGACGTGAATGAAGGAGAGGCAAATGAGAAGAAGTCATGTGTCTTCTTAGTTTTCTTGGAACGAAAATATGAGATAATATCTGGTTGTCTTCATGTGAAGCCTTAGGGCAAACAAACAGAAAGTATGGTAGGTGGAGAAGGCGAATGGAAACGTGCCACTTGGTATGAGAAGAGGATATTAGATAAAGAGCAATCAAAAAAATATCTTGATCAAAGTCCAAGGAGAAGAAGGAATAAACAGTGACCCAATTTCGAGACAGTGAACAAAACAGAGAATGGGTAAGTAGATTATTATTGTTTTTGTTTTGTTCTTAAAAAATGTTCTCTTGTAAAATAAAAATGCCAAAATCGTATATGAAAAGTTATAGAAGAAAAAATCTGAAAACCAGGGTTCAATTTAGTCATAAAACGGAGAAAACAGAAAAAGTTTAAAATTGGCATGCTATGAAATTTAGTAGCACGCTAAAATGATTAGAAACCAGAAAAATTATAGAAAAATTCACAAAAATAAAAAATAAATGAACATTCTTATAAATCAAATTCTGATTCATTAATAATGCGCAGATTTCTTCTAAGCTTAATGAAAGATTCTTCCTTCAAAGGCTTAGTCAAAATATCGGTAACTTGATGTTCAGTTGAAATAAATTTTAAAATAATGTCTCCTTTCTGAACATGATCATCTAAAAAATGATGACGTACATCAATATGTTTTGTACTTGAATGATGCGCAGGATTTTTAGATAAATTAATAGCACTGGTATTATCACACATAATAGGACATGTGGAACAATTAATACCATAGTCTGAAATAGTTTGTTTCATCCATAAAATTTGAGCACATGCTAAACCAGCGGCAATATATTCTGCCTCGGTTGTAGATAATGAAACAGAGTTTTGCTTTTTGCTAAACCAAGAGACTAATGCATGTCCTAAAAAGTGACATGTACCACTAGTACTTTTACGGTCTGATTTGCAACCAGCAAAATCTGCATCACTATATGACAATAAATCAAATGTGTTTGTTTTAGGATAAAATAAACCAAAATCAGAAGTATACTTAACATATCTACTAATCCGTTTTACGGCAGTTAGATGTGAAACGTTAGGATCTGCCTGAAAACGTGCACATAAACAAACTGAAAACATGATGTCTGGTCTACTTGCAGTTAAATAAAGTAAGGAGACAATCATACCTCTATAAAGACGTTTGTCAACACTCTTACCATTTAAATCTTTGTCGAGGGAAGTAGATGTACTCATTGGAGTATGTTTTTCTGCAGAACTTTCTAAACCAAAACGTTTGATGAGTTCTTTAGAATACTTGCTTTGGTGGATGAATATTCCTTCCTTTAATTGTTTGATTTGAATTCCGAGGAAGTAATTGAGTTCACCCATGTGACTCATCTCAAATTCTTTCTGTATAATCTTAGAAAAATCTTGACAAAGAGAATCGTTAGTAGAACCAAAAATAATATCATCAACGTATATTTGAATAATGATAATGTCAGATTTTATGTTTTTAATCAACAAAGTAGAATCTATTTTACCAATTGAATACCCTGAATTTAAAAGATAGCTTTTAAGTCTTTCATACCAAGCACGATGTGCTTGTTTGAGACCATATAAAGCCTTTTTCAATTTGAAAACATAATTTTCTAAATTTTCATGAATAAAACCCGGAGGTTGTTCTACATAAACTTCTTCTTTAAGAAAACCATTAAGAAAAGAACTTTTGACATCCATTTGAAATAACTTAAAATCTTTAAAACATGCAAATGATAGTAGCATCCTAATAGATTCAAGACGTGCAATTGGTGCATAGGTTTCATCATAATCAATACGTTCTTCTTGATTATAACCTTGTACAACCAATCGTGCCTTGTTTCTAATTACCTGACCAGATTCATCCAATTTATTTTTGAATACCCACTTGGTACCAATAATTGAATGATCTGATGGTCTGTAAACTAATTCCCAAACATCATTTCGTTGAAATTGGTTAAGTTCTTCCTGCATAGCCATAATCCATGAACTGTCTTCACATGCATCTTTGATGTTCTTTTGTTCAATGGTTGAGAGAAATACACAATGTGCCATTTGGTCTATTTGGCGACGAGTTCTTACTCCATCTGTAATATCTCCAATGATTAACTCTGATGGATGATTTGGAACTTGTGCAAATGCCTTAGGAAGATCTGCATTATCTGAAATAGACTCAACAGAATGTTTAGTAGCATCAATTTCATCAAGTTTCATATTATCTAAAGAATTAGAAAGAGGTAATATATTCTCTTCATTATCAATGATGGGAGAATTAGATGAGGGATTCTCATCAAATGTGACATGAAGTGATTCTTCAACTGTTGAAGTTCTTTTGTTATATACTCTGTAGGCTTTGTTACATGTTGAGTATCCAACAAAAATACCTTCATCAGATTTAGAATCAAATTTGTCAAGTGCATCTTTAGTATTAAGAATGAAACATTTACATCTAAACACTTTAAAATATGATACACGAGGAATGCGATTAAAGAATAATTCAAAACAAGTTTTATTAAGTAATGGCCTAATAAGAACTTTATTTATAATATAACAAGCGGTTGCGACAGCTTCTGCCCAAAAATATTTTGGTAATTTACTATCACAAAGCATTGTCCTTGCACATTCTTGTAAAGTTCTATTTTTCCTTTCTATTACTCCATTCTGAGGTGGAGCACGACGAAAAGAAAAATTGTGAGTAATGCCATTATCATTACAAAACTTGGTAAAAGATTCATTTTCAAATTCTCCTCCATGATCACTACGAATAGTGATAATGTTAGAGGATTTGATCTTTTGTATCTTTTTACAAAATACTGAAAATTCTTCAAAAGCATCGTTCTTGTTTTGCAAAAATATAACCCAAGTGTATCTTGAGTAATCATCAACAATGACAAATGCATATCTACTTCTATTCAAAGAGGCAACTCTTGAAAGACCAAACAGATCCAAGGGAAGAAGTTCTACTGGTCTTTTTGTTGAGATAATGTCCTTTGATTTAAAAGAAGATTTATGCATTTTTCCTTGCTGACAAGCATCACAAAAGTGTTTGTGTTTGAAAGAAGTATTTGGCATTCCATTAACTAACTTGTGTTTTGAAATACGTGCTAGGTTTTTGAAATTAGTGTATCCAAAATGTTTATGCCATAAATGTGTATCATAAGATGTAATCATTAAACACTGATTATAAGTGGTAACAGACATGCATAAGATATAAATGTTATTCTTACGCTTACCATGAAATAAAATAGATGACATGTCAGAATCATAAATGATGCAATCATTTTGTTCAAAAACTATTTTGTAATTTTTATCGCATAACTGACTAATGGAAAGCAAATTGTGTTTCAAACCGTCAACCAGTAGAACATTCTCGATGATAGGCTGATTTGTATTACCAACTGTTCCAGTGCCTATGATTTTGCCTTTGTTGTTGTCACCAAAGGTAACTGTGCCTCCATCTTTATATTTAACGGTTGAGAGCAAGTTGACATTTCCTGTCATATGTTTTGAACATCCACTGTCTAAAATCCATCTTTCTTTCTTAGGTACCTGAAAGATAAAACATTAAGCATTGGTACCCTTTGTTTGAGGGTCCTTGGGATTAGATTTTAGGAAGCCAAACCCAAGTGGAATTTGGCTTTCTAATGTAATTACTAGAATGAACAATGGTATGTATATAATGAGAAATATAACTATTTCTATTATTTAAACATGAATCCTTAGGAACCCATATACTAATTGTATTAGGTTTCCTAGGAGATGATTTTGAAATGTTGATAACATTTCTTTGTGAAGAAGTAGGAATATTTACTTTCTTCATGTAAATAAATGCATGATTCTTATTTTGTGGTTTAACAAAAACTGTTTTACCACAAGATGAAGATATGTTACAAGGTTTGGGTGCATCTTTATGAGAATATCCCAATCATTGTCTATGATTTGCTGGATTTTGAATTTTTAGCAAATCATCAAGATTTTTTTTCCTTTGTTAAATTTATTAACATTGGAAGACATTTCATCGTATTTCATCTTTAGTGATGAAATATTTTTATCCATTTCGGATATTTGTGAATGTAATTCTAGATTCTTAGTTTTGAGAAGATTTTTCTCTTTACTAAGATCCAAATCTTGAGAAGAAGTATTCTCAACATGTATAGAATTAGATGTAGTGCTTTTAGAAGATGATAATTCTTGATATTTAAGAAGGAGATCATCATTATTCTGTTTCAAATATTTATGTTGACCATTTAATTTTTTGAAACGAGAATAGAGATCTTTTAATGCATCTAGTAGTTCTTCGTTATTAAAAGAACTTACCTCATCTTCATCATCTTGTGCCGTGAAGCACATGTTAGCACTTTCATTAAGATCATCTTCATCATCTGAAGATTCATCCCAAGTTGCTGCAAATGCTTTCTTCATTTTGTCAACATTCCTTTCTCTTCTTGATTGATCATTGTTGTTGGAAGTTTTGAACTTTACTTTGAGAAGTGGACAATCTTTCTTCATATGTCCTGGCCTATTACAATTGAAGCAAAGAGAAGAATCAGTATTTTTAGATTTGATATTATTATTATACTTACCTTTTTGGAAGATTTTCTGAAGTTTTTGGCAAAGAATGCCATAGCATCATCTGAATCATCATTTTCTGATGTAGTGTTGAAGGCGAGAACTTTCTTCTTTTGATTAGATTCTTTTTTCTCATCTTGTAATGTGACTTCATGTGCCATTAAGTTACCAATTAGATCTTCCATGGATAATCTGGAAAGATCATTGGCTTCCTCAATAGCAGTGATCTTTGGACGCCATTCTGGAGTTAAAGCTTTAAGAATCTTGCGAACCTGTTCAAGAGAAGTGTAAGTCTTTCCAAGAGCATTTAAATAATTTATAATATTAGTAAACCTGGTGTTCATTTCTCCAATTGTCTCTTGGTCCTTCATCTTGAACAACTCGAATTTGTGAACCAAAACGGAAATCTTAGTTTCCTTCACTTTACTGGTTTCTTCATGAGTTACCTCGAGTATATGCCAAATCTCTTTAGCACTTTTGGCCTGAGATACTCGATTAAACTCATGTTTATCCATGGCACAGAATAAAGCATTCATGGCCTTTGAGTTGTTGGTTTTTGCAGATTTGTCGTTGGCGGTCCAATCAGCAACAGGAGTTGTTGGCTTTGTGTATCCTGTCTCTACGATGTCCCAAATCTCATAATGCATACTTTGGAGATGAATCTCCATTCTTATTTTCCAATATGAGTAGTTAGAACCATCAAATAGAGGAGGACGAACTTGAGAGTGCCCTTCAGGATGTTGATTTGTGCTGTAGTTGTGTGGAACAGCGTTCATGTTTGATGTTGTTGAACTTTCTGCCATCTTAACCTTGCTTTGATACCAAATATAATTTTAGCATATAAGGATCAATACACTAAGGGGGGTGAATAGTGTATATAAACAAATGTTGCAAATAAAACGTTACTAATATTTGCAAAGATGGGACAGAAATAAAATGACAAGTATAGAAAATTAAACCAATCGCAAACACAGAGATTTATCCTGGTTCGGATCCTGTTGATCCTACTCCAGTCCTCTACACCCCGTAGAGATTTTCAATCCACTATAATCACTTTCCCCGCAAGCACAAACTTACAAAAATGGCGACACTCCCCGTGTCCCAAAACTTTGTACAATCTCAATAGGGATTCAAACCTGTAAAATAATGAAATAGAAAAACACCTATAGACTTGGTATAAATTTCAGAGAATGAATTCAAGGATGGTGTTTAAAAGACGAACTTCAAAATGTATAAGATATGTAATGAAGAACAATACTTGAAGTTCTCTGGTTCATAAAAGAAGAGAGAGATCTATCGATTTCTTCTTGCAATTATAAACACAAACAACTTTCCAAAATGATGTTGAAAATCCAAGTTCTTCCGTTCTTAAACGAAGAAACAAATCTAATGATTTCTTCTTACAAATAAGAAAAGAACAACTAATGGCTGAATTGCTTAAGGAAATCAATGGCGTGCTTTCAACAAAATCAGAATAAAGAAGAGGAAAGTGTGTGGAAAATGAGAGGGGGTACCCCCTCCTTTTATAGTTTTTAGAAACGGTTATGAACGGCTCTAAAAGAGACGTTGCACAACGGTCAGAAACTGAAAGGAACGTCAGAGAACGGTTAGAAACTGTTCTGGAAAATTTCAGTCCAAAAAATGGTTTGGCAGGCTAGGAAAATTCGTAGCCTGCTAATTTGGAAACGGTCACAAACGGTCACAAAACTTTGGTGACATGGACTAGACAACAGATAGATCCTTGTCTGAAAGTATCAAGTCAAAAGTCAACGAAAATATAGTTGTTTAGTAGGCTAGGAAAAATCCTAGTAGGCTAATTCTGAAAAATAGGAATTTTGACTTAGAATCAAATGAATTAGGAGATGATGTAGATTTGAGCTTAGGGATATATGATATGATATAACCAAGGCCCTGAAACTATCTAAAAAGTAAAAATTACATCATTCCGTAGATAAGTTTTTCAAACGTAATTTGAGTAGCAAGGCTGTTTTTGCAGAAAGTCTTTGTACTTTGATCAAATGCGTGATGTGAAATGAATTAGCGTTGTAGCTGCACATCTGCATAGATAAAGTTAGTAACATAAAATATATTGAATTGTCACATCAAAACCATATGGAAGAGAAGATGGAAAATACCAAGTTCCACCAGGGACCACCCCTTCGCCACTGAACGACTCTCCTAAAACGTCGTCAGCCTTAAGTCGAAGGGACTACCCCATCGCCACTGAACGAATCTCCTAAAACGTTGTCAGCCGTAAGTCAAAAGGACCACCCCTTTGCCACTGAACGACTCTCCTAAACGAGCGCCAGCTGTATGCCGAAGGGACGACCCTTTGCCATTGAACGACTCTTCTAAAATGTCGTCAACCGTAAGTCGAAGGGACCACCCCTTCGCCATCGAACGATTCTCCTAAAACATCGTCAGCCCTAAGTCGAAAGGACCACCCCTTTGCCACTGAACGACTCTCCTAAACGAGCGTCAGCTATAAGTCGAAGGGACCACCCATTCGCTACTGAACGACTCTCCTAAAACGTCGTCAGCCATAAAAGGACCACCCCATCGTCACTGAATGACTCTCCTAAACATCGTCAGCTGTAAGTCGTAGGAACCCGCCCTTCGCCACTGAACGACTCTCCTAAACGAGCGTCAACCGTAAGTCGAAGAGATCACCCCTTCTCCACTGAACGACTCTCCTAAAGCGTCTTCAGTTGTAAGTCGAGGGACCACCCCTTCGTCACTGAACGACTCCCATTCCGTCAACCGTGAGTCAAGGAAATCCCTCCCTCACCATGAAACGTAGTGGTCGACTCTAAGCGTAGTTCGATGGATCATCCTCGTGTAATGCCCTACAAGCTACTGCACAAGTACTAGAGGGGGGAGGGGTGAATAGTACTTTAAAAATAATAAGGAGTATAATTCCAAATTAAATTGCAAACAACTACCAAATCAATTTGCGGAAGCTTAAATTGAATGACAACAACAAAATAACAATGCAAACAAATGATGTTAATGGGTTCGGATCCACCCAAGTCTCCCCGACTTGTTCCCGGTGATCCTACGTCCCAACCACCCGGATCCCCTCCGGATACTTAGGTTAGAAACCCTAACCCAAGATTTCCACTATGAATATCTTGTGAAAAACCTTCACAAGATCAAATCATACAACAATGGCAATAGTGAATCCCACAACCCGGGATCACAACCTTCTCTCACAACCGAGAGAATCAACAAGCAATATAAATGAGTTTATATTGAAATAAACAAACTTACCACAAAATCCTATACCTTGAGTTTTTCTTACCCAATAGGTGAATTGAAGGATTTGAGGAAGATGAAGTCACCAAGTCCTAGCACCAAGGAAATGACCAGCAATAGGTGCCTAGGAGAGATTTGGAGACTTGGATCAAGCTATAGCTTGAAGAGCTCACCAAGAACAAGCTTCTCTCAATATGGATTCTAGATCTAGAATAGTGAGAGAATGGGTTTCTTATGAGGAAGAGAGCTTTAGAAATGAGTTAGAATGGCTATCTCTTTTGAACTCAATGAATCTCTGAATGGAAGCTCTAACCTAGATAGAAATGACCTAGGTTCGTATTTATAGGGTCCCATAAAAACAAGTTAGGTCATTCTCCAACGGATAGAAATCTGGGAGAATTAGTCGGTCAAAGAACAATCACTGACCGACTAGTTCATCAACTAGTCGGTCAGTCAAACAGCATGGACCGACTAAGTGAGGAACTGAGAAGAGATAGAATTTCAGACCTAGAAATCTAGTCGGTCCAAGAAGACTTTCTGACCGACTAGTTTCACAACTAGTCGGTCAGTCAGTGAACGTAGACCGACTAAGAGGCAAAAATGAAATAGTCTGAATACAAATTGACTTAGTTGGTCCAAGAACAAAAGTTGACTGACTAGATTGTCAACTAGTCGGTCACCAAACGTTCTTAGACCGACTAACGATAAACAGTAGCTTAGGAGAAATTTAGCATGAACAGTAAGTCACAACTAGTCGGTCAAAGAAGCATCACTGACCGACTAGTTCACAAACTAGTCGGTCGGTGAGTCAACGTAGACCGACTAACTGTAAACAGTAAAGTCCAAGAAATTAAGGAATCAAACTAGTCGGTCCAAGAAGAGTTGCTGACCGACTAGATCACCATTTAGTCGGTCAGTACTTCTTCTTATACCAACTAACATGCACAAACAAGTCCGAATCGAAGCGCGACGCTTCGAGGAAGTTAGAATGAACTTGTACTAAGATCCTAGAGCTACGATATGAGCGTTATGAAGTTAGAATCGTAAGATATACTCAAGGCTTAACATTCTATATATCGAAGCTAAAAAGACTATAAATAAAACCTTAATAAACGGTCTTCGAGAGCTTCGATTGATTCTTCATAACTTCCAAAACGGCGCAAGAGCTTCAACGAAGCTTTAGGCATGAATACGAGCTTTGAGAAGTGTTGAGATGTCGCTTTGAATGTTCTCGTGAATTTGGCGACGATCTCCAATACTGCGCTCACAAATTGTTAGTTCAAGGATTATTTATGCTTGCTCATCATCAAAACCAAATCCGGGGAGTCCAATATTCAACATTCTCACCCTTTTTGGTGATGACAAACCAACATAAATAATAATCAAAAATAATGATTCAAATGTAAAATACTTACTCCCCCTGCATTGATGACACGTTAATTCCAAAATGAATATATATGAATTGCATCAATCAGACGAGTAAGATAAATAAAGAGAATCGATTTTCGAAATATCGGATTTTGAAAATCCTTATATATATCTTAACTCCCCCTGAATCTAACATATCAAACTAGATTCTTGGAAATTGAGTTAAATTTTCATTTGCCCTATTTATTAACATTATCTCTCCCCCTTTGGCATTATCCCAAAAATGGGGGGCATACAACGACAACAACTAGGAAATGGAAAATCCAACATCGGGAGTCGTAGACAATGACGATGGACCTAATTGACACCAAAGGAAAAATGATGAAATCAAATCAAGGTGTGCCAAATTGTCCATTATCAAAAAGCGATAATCAAAATCATCAAAAATACCAAATAATTATTCATTTCTTGAATAAAGAAACATACTCTTCAATATTCAATATTCTTGGTTAAATTTGTGCATGGAAAACAATTCTATACAAATATAGAAATATAATCTATTTAACCAAGTTTTTCAATCGTCGAGCGACGATTTTACATAGCATGGACATTGAATGAGAATTAATGTGCACGATGAAGTAAATATCACAACATGAACATAGTGCTCCAATAGCATCGGGCAGTGTTCAATACGGTTGTAGGCCGCGAGACACATAGGGTCGTCGCGACACAACGATATGTCAACACCACCCGCTGGCATTGGGCCCTTTCCCTTAGGCTGGCGAGTCCTAGGACGAAGAGGAGGAGTACGTTCCCTATGGCCAGACTCATCCTCAGGGATAAACTCAGTATCGGAATCGGGAGGAGTCGAGGGTGAGTGGAGTATGGGCTTTTTGGACTTAGATTTTCGGGGTTTGACAGTCGCCGTCCTCTGCTTCTTCAGAGGAGGCGAAGACGGAGAAGCTTGGGTAGATTTAGAACGACGCTTGGGCTTAGAGGGATTCCTAGGGTTGGAAGGCTCTATAGACATTGGGGAAGCCCCAGAAGAGGTGATAGGGATCCGCGTCTTTGCCATGATCGTGGCACGATGAGAACAAGCAAGCGACGAAGATTAAACAACCCTAAGCACACAGCCCTAAGATAGGAAATCCGAAATTAATCAAGCCATAGTTGAAATTTGAAACCCTAGAAGCTAGATGAGATCTAAATCAAACCCTAGAGTAGGAAAAAGAGATCTAGAAGAGGGGGTTTTACCTAGGAGGAGGAGTCGACGGCGGCGGACGGCGGGGATGGCCGGAGAACTGGCCGGAAGTCGAAGGGTCTCGAGAGGGGATAGGGTTTTTGCGGGCTGGAGCTGAGAGGAATACCGACTAAAACACGTTTTAGTCGGATGAAGATGGAGTTAAGTCGGTCTGGAAGCGAAAAGACACAATTGCCCTAACCTACTTAGTCGGTCACAGTTCAAGAACTGACCGACTAGATTACGATCTAGTCGGTCGGTCAATGAGCTTGAACCGACTAAGTCGAAACAGAGGCAAAGAGGGATTTTTAGGGCTAGATTTAGTCGGTCGCAGTATACTCACTGACCGACTAGTTTTCATTCTAGTCGGTCGGTAAGTATACTGTGACCGACTAAAGAAAGAAAATGATAAGAGATGGATGAAAGCTTGAACTAGTCGGTCTGAGTTCACTAGCTGACCGACTAGATGAGCATCTAGTCGGTTGACTAATGAACTGAAACCGACTAGAAGAGTCCAAACATAGATAAATGATTTCTCTTCACAAACCACTTGGATGAAACATCTTAACACTCTCATTAGTCATCTAAATTACCCCATAAAACGTCGAAATCTTAAATACGACTTTCAAATAAGAATTCGAGCAAAAATTCAAACATATCACATAAAATTCCCAAAAATTCAATAAAGCTAGCATGAACGAAATATCGCGAAATCGAATAGCATGCAAGACAATTGAATTAAACATGAACCCTATATCTCGGATTCACCCATAATCCCCAATTCTCGACGCAACCGCACAAAGGAGTCCTCCTTTAGGGGGTTCGTGAAAATATCGGTGATTTGCTTTTGGGTTTCAACGTACACTAAAATGATGTCCTTTTAGCAACATGATCATCTAAAAAGTGGTGTCGGACATCTATGTGTTTTGATCGGGAATGGTGCACCGGATTCTTTGAAAGACAGATAGCACTTTGGTTATCCACCATGATAGGGCTAGTATCACAATGAATACCAAAATCCTTCAAAGTGTGTCTCATCCAAAGAACCTGGGCACAAGCGGCACCGGCGGTAATATATTCCGCCTCGGTGGTTGAAAGTGATACGGAATTTTGCTTCTTGGAAAACCAAGAGACAAGAGAATTTCCTAGAAAATGGCAAGTGCCACTAGTACTTTTCCTGTCGGATTTGCATCCCGCATAATCGGCATCACTGTATGAGACTAACTCATACGTGCTAGATTTTGGATAAAGTAATCCAAAATCAAGTGTATAACTTAGATAACGGAAAATACGTTTTACCGCTACTAAGTGAGACTCCTTAGGTTGAGACTGATAACGAGCACATATGCATACGGCAAACATAATATCGGGCCTACTTGCGGTAAGATAAAGTAAACTACCTATCATACCTCGATATAGACGAATGTCTACATCCTTACCGCCCGTATCCTTGTCAAGATGCGTAGTCGTGCTCATTGGAGTCTTTTTCCCGGAAGCACTCTCCATTCCAAATCGCTTAAGCAACTCCACCGTATACTTCGTTTGGTGGATGAAGATTGCATCTTTCAATTGGCGAATTTGGAGACCTAAGAAATATTTGAGTTCGCCCATGTGGCTCATCTCAAATTGTTCCTTCATAACATTAGAAAACTCTTCGCAAAGAGTGAAGTTAGTAGCACCGAAAATGATATCATCAACATAAATTTGAACTAATAAAATATCATTATTCGCATGCTTAACGAAAAGTGTAGAATCGGCTTCGCCCATTTTAAAATTCAAATCCAAAAGAAAATTCTTTAGGCGATCATACCAAGCTCGAGGAGCTTGTCTCAAACCATAAAGAGCTTTCTTTAGTTTAAAAACATGATTTGGAAATTTTTCATTTATGAAGCCCGGAGGTTGAGAAACGTAAACTTCCTCAACAACATCTCCGTTTAAAAATGCACTTTTAACATCCATTTGAAATAACTTAAAATTTTTATGGCATGCATAAGACAATAAAAGTCTAATTGATTCTAATCTAGCTACCGGAGCGAAGGATTCTTCGAAATCGATACCTTCCTCTTGGCGATAGCCTTGAGCAATTAACCGAGCTTTGTTCCGGACGACGACTTGATTTTCGTCGGTTTTGTTCTTGAAGATCCACTTTGTCCCTATGACGGTGTGGTTCTTCGATGGCAAAGGAACAAGCTCCCATACCTCATTCCTCTCGAATTGAATGAGTTCCTCCTCCATGGCAAGGATCCAAGCGCTATCTTCGCAAGCTTCAACTATATTCTTTGGCTCTATTGATGAGGCAAAGGCACAATTGGTGAAGTGATGGACTTGAGATCTCGTCTTGACACTATCATTAATATTGCCAATGACTTGCTCATGGGGATGGTCGCGAACGGTATGAAGCCGCTTGGGAATACCTTGATCACTAGGCACATTCTCAACAACTTCATTAGTCGGGTTAGTATCAATAGAATCAATTGAATCAATAGACTTAGAATTTTCAAACGAATCACATAAAACATCCATAGAATCATTATCATTTGAAATTCTTGAAGTAGTAAAATTCTCATTAAAAGAGACATGAAGTGATTCCTTGATCGTAGAGGATCTTTTGTTGTATATCCGGTAGGCTTTGCTACGTGAGGAATACCCAACAAATATCCCCTCATCCGATCTCGGATCAAACTTGTCCAAATTATCATATGTGTTTTTAATAAAACATTTTGCGCCGAAAACACGAAAATGTTTAACTTGAGGCAATCTACCAAACAACAATTCATAGCAAGTTTGTTTGGTGCCGGGCCTCAAAAGTATTCTATTAAACACATAACAAGCGGTGTGTACCGCTTCCGCCCAAAATTGATAACCAAGTTGACTATCTTCGAGCATAGTGCGAGCACACTCCACAAGCGTTCTATTCTTCCTCTCAACAACACCATTTTGAGGAGGTGCGCGAGGGAAAGAAAACGTGTGAGTAATTCCAAGATCATCACAAAAATTTGAGAAAGACTCATTCTCAAATTCACCCCCATGATCACTACGAATAGTGACAATGGTGGTTCCGATGAGATTTTGTACTTTCTTCACAAATATTGTGAAGTTTTCAAAAGCTTCATTTTTATTACATAAGAAAAATACCCATGTAAATCTTGAATAATCATCAACGATGACTAGTCCATATCTTGCATTTCCTAAGGAAGCAACTCTAGTTGGCCCAAATAAATCTAGATGTAATAGCTCTAGTGGCCGTTTCGTAGAAATGCTTTTCTTAGGTTTAAATGAAGATTTAGGAAGCTTTCCACGTTGACAAGAATCACAAAAACTTTTCTTTTCAAAAACGAGCTTAGGAAAACCTTTAATGGAATTTAATTTTGAAAGCTTATAAAGTGTTCCAAAGTTCACATGTCCAAAGCGTCGATGCCATAAGTGTTGTTCACTTGTGTTAGCAACGAGACATTGTTCATATGACTTAGGAAGATCCAAAATATAAATATCTTTATGGCGTGTGTCGGAAAATAATAATTTATTATTATCATTTGAAATATGACACAATCCTTTCGCAAAGCTAACTTTGTAACCTTTGTCACAAAGTTGGCTTATTGAAATAAGATTATGATTTAAACCATTAACTAGATAGACATCACTAATTAAGGGTTTAGAAGGGTTACCCACTTTACCAACACCGACGATGGTTCCGCTCTCGTTGCCTCCAAATACGACGCGATTTCCATTTGCAATGGGAACCACTCCGGAGAGCAATTGAGCATCACCCGTCATGTGTTTTGAACACCCGCTATCGAGTATCCAATTCCCTTTGGAGCTAAATTTAAATTTGTTGCTTCTTTTCTTTTTCTTTTCCTTGAGTACCTAAAGATAGAAACATTCATATCATGGTACCCAAGGTCATTGGGTCCTCAAAAGTTAGACCTTTGGAAGCCAAGTCCAATTGGACTTTGACTTCCCCACATAATTTCTACTATACACAACATCCGAAAAATAAGCATTCATATATACTTGTTTTTCATCCATGCTTGTGTCCTTTGGGCTCCAAATAGTGAAAATTTTGGGAGCCATCATCCTATTGGGTGCATGCATGCGACGTTGATTTCTACGTGATGCATGTTGTGGATAGGCATATGGAACATGATGGAATGGTGCACGACGAGAATTATTCATATGATGAGGTGGGTGAACATATGCATGTGTGGGAACACGTGCGTGAGGGTGTCTCACATGGTGTGCATGTGCCCGTGAACGTGTAGCATAGAAATCATCATATGTGTGAGACGGTGGAGTAGGACGTGTGTTCCTACGTGGCATGGTATTGGTGTACATATAAGCATGCCCCTTCTTTGGAGGTCCACCCAAAGTGGGTTTCTTTCCAAAAGAGGGTGTGGACGAGGTGGAAGCACCATTGGTAGATGAACTACCAATAGAGTGTTTGCTACCACTCGTACAGTCACCGGAAGTTGGCCTAACAAAAGTAGTGGCCGCTTTGGATGGACATCCCATCGTATACCCCAAACCAATGTGGTGATTGGCCGGAAGTAAGTCACTTAGGATTTTATCCAAATGGTCCTTACCCTTATTGAATTTATTAATTCGGCCTAATGTGTTCTCATATTTCTCTTTGAGAGAACGCATAGAAGTATCCAAAGTAGATACTTGCGATGTGAGCACATAAACACGAGATTTGAGATTCTCGTTCTCAATACTCAAAGTCAAGTTTTGAGAAGTTAAATCCGCTATCCTATGTTCTTCCGGATCATCAATGCTAACATGTTCAAGTTTAGATTTGAGATTAATAATCTCATTTCTTAACTCTTCAACAACGGTGTCGTTGTTGGTGATGATAGTCTTAGGCGAGGTTTGAATGCTAGCTAGGTCATCTTTTACTTTAGTATATCTATTTACTAATTTAGTGTATTTAGACCATAAATGAGAGTTAGCATCTCTAAGATCATCCATAGTTACCTCATCGCCTTCGTCGTCGCTATCATCGGAGGAGGAAGATCCTTGATCATGCTCCTCTCTTGCCATGAAGCACATGTGCGCTTGCTCCACTTTCTCATCGTCCGACTCTCCGCTTGAGGAATCCTCGGAGTCGGTGAATGTTGCTCCGACAAGTCCCTTTTTGTACCCCTTTTTGTACTTCTTTGACTTGTCGAACTTCGGCGCCTTCCACTTCTCCTTTTGCTTGTTTTGAGGACAATCCGCTTTGATGTGTCCTGCCTTATTGCATTTAAAGCACAAAGGTGGAGAGGCGTTAGTAGAAGTAAATTTAGATTTTTGTTTGAAGTTACCCTTTCGGAAGAAGCGATTGAACTTCTTTGCCATGAGTGCAATGGATTCCATGTCCATTTCTTCTTCCGAGTCCTCATCATCGGTAGAGGTGGATGAAGCCGCCTTGAATGCAATTGCCTTTTTCTTAGGCACGTCTTGGTTCAAATAGGACTTCATATTTTCTTGTAACTTCACCTTGCTATCTTTGCGCACCTCGTATGACATCAAAGTACCCATCAATTGAACTACATTATATTTATTCATGTCATTACCTTCCTCGATGGCGAAGGTACGTTTCTCCCAAGAAGAAGGAAGTCCTTCGATAAGCTTTGAGCACTTCTCCTTTTGAGTGTAGGACTTGCCGAGGGCCTCTAACTCGTTTATTATGTCAACGAAGCGAGCATAATATTCCTTCATCTTCTCGCCCTGTTGCATATGAAACATTTTGTAATCTTTGTTTACGACTACGAGTTTAGAGTCTCTTACCCTACTCGTCCCTTCATGAAGAATGAGGAGGGAGTTCCAAATTTGATATGCACTCTTACATGTGCATATCTTATTGAAGTCCTCGGGCTCCAACGCGCATTGCAAGGCGTTCATTGCCTTGGCATTGCTTACCTCCGCGGCGATCTCCGCGGTTGTCCATTTCTCAAAGTCTTCTTCTTCGGGCTCTATGTATTCCTTCATTGTGGTCCTCCATAAGGATGCACTCCGGAGGAAGGTTTCCATCTGGCATTTCCAGTACCCGTAGTTGGTACCGTTGAAGAATGGAGGCCTCGTAAAGGAATGTCCTTCCATCACCGAAGATGCTCCTTCTCGGTTCCTGAAGGTGTCATAGTTGGAAGGTGGACGCACGGTCTTGTTGTCGTTGGCAGACATAGCTAAGTATCTGGCTCTGATACCAAATGTAATGCCCTACAAGCTACTGCACAAGTACTAGGGGGGGGGGTGAATAGTACTTTAAAAATAATAAGGAGTATAATTCCAAATTAAATTGCAAACAACTACCAAATCAATTTGCGGAAGCTTAAATTGAATGACAACAACAAAATTAACAATGCAAACAAATGATGTTAATGGGTTCGGATCCACCCAAGTCTCCCCGACTTGTTTCCGATGATCCTACGTCCCAACCACCCAGATCCCCTCCGGATACTTAGGTTAGAAACCCTAACCCAAGATTTCCACTATGAATATCTTGTGAAAAACCTTCACAAGATCAAATCATACAACAATGGCAATAGTGAATCCCACAACCTGGGATCACAACCTTCTCTCACAACCGAGAGAATCAACAAGCAATATAAATGAGTTTATATTGAAATAAACAAACTTACCACAAAATCCTATACCTTGAGTTTTTCTTACCCAATAGGTGAAATGAAGGATTTGAGGAAGATGAAGTCACCAAGTCCTAGCACCAAGGAAATGACCAGCAATAGGTGCCTAGGAGAGATTTGGAGACTTGGATCAACCTATAGCTTGAAGAGCTCACTAAGAACAAGCTTCTCTCAATATGGATTCTAGATCTAGAATAGTGAGAGAATGGGTTTCTTGTGAGGAAGAGAGCTTTAGAAATGAGTTAGAATGGCTATCTCTTTTGAACTCAATGAATCTCTGAATGGAAGCTCTAACCTAGATAGAAATGACCTAGGTTCGTATTTATAGGGTCCCATAAAAACAAGTTAGGTCATTCTCCAACGGATAGAAATCTGGGAGAATTAGTCGGTCAAAGAACAATCACTGACCGACTAGTTCATCAACTAGTCGGTCAGTCAAACAGCATGGACCGACTAAGTGAGGAACTGAGAAGAGATAGAATTTCAGACCTAGAAATCTAGTCGGTCCAAGAAGACTTTCTGACCGACTAGTTTCACAACTAGTCAGTCAGTCAGTGAACGTAGACCGACTAAGAGGCAAAAAGAAATAGTCTGAATACAAATTGACTTAGTCGGTCCAAGAACAAAAGTTGACCGACTAGATTGTCAACTAGTCGGTCACCAAACGTTCTTACACCGACTAACGATAAATAGTAGCTTAGGAGAAATTTAGCATGAACAGTAAGTCACAACTAGTCGGTCAAAGAAGCATCACTGACCGACTAGTTCACAAACTAGTCGGTCGGTGAGTCAACGTAGACCGACTAACTGTAAACAGTAAAGTCCAAGAAATTAAGGAATCAAACTAGTCGGTCCAAGAAGAGTTGCTGACCGACTAGATCACCATCTAGTCGGTCAGTACTTCTTCTTGTACCAACTAACATGCACAAACAAGTCCGAATCGAAGCGGGACGCTTCGAGGAAGTTAGAATGAACTTGTACTAAGATCCTAGAGCTACGATATGAGCGTTATGAAGTTAGAATCGTAAGATATACTCAAGGCTTAACATTCTATATATCGAAGCTAAAAAGACTATAAATAAAACCTTAATAAATGGTCTTCGAGAGCTTCGATTGATTCTTCATAACTTCCAAAACGGCGCAAGAGCTTCAACGAAGCTTTAGGCATGAATACGAGCTTTGAGAAGTGTTGAGATGTCGCTTTGAATGTTCTCGTGAATTTGGCGACGATCTCCAATACTGCGCTCACAAATTATTAGTTCAAGGATTATTTATGCTTGCTCATCATCAAAACCAAATCCGGGGAGTCCAATATTCAACACCTCGATCATCATCCTGATGTAGCACCCAACCCATCGAAAGGGGCCTTCAGGCATTACGACCACCACATGACATAAGCTGCAAATGAAGAGATGCAATGACAACCAAAGATATACATGCCAATTCTCCTGGCACTTTCTATTGTAAAACATTGTTTTTGTTAACATCACCCACTACACATTCAAAAATTTCTAAAAGCAGGACGAACAAGAGCGCCGAGATCCTACAGTAGCTGGTTAGGTCCTTCGTCTCCATCCAACAAGGCCGTGGACTCTGGGTCCCCCGTAGCGTATGCTCCTGCTTCGTTGCCAGCCATGATGGCAGCCTCGTCAACAGGAGAAGCCTCCTCCATGCCTCGGCTCTACTCGTCATCGCCTTGGCTCGATTCATCCTCACCGAGGTTCGAAAGTACCACAGGGATCTTGTCGATCTCAACAGAGAGGTCTGGGAATCGGTTCTTCATCTCCAGTCGACATCGCTCGTAGCCTTCTGTGTATAGCTCGTTGAAGTCAGGAAATGTATCCTTGAACTCATGAACCGCCCTCTCTGCTATGACCTCGACTTCAACCCTCTCCTCCAGCAGATCATCCTCTGCTCGCTTTCTCAAGGCAGTTTGTTCAGCATCCCTCCTACGAGACTCGTGTAACTCATCCTCGAGTTTTTGAAGATGATTCAATCTCGTCTCGTTGAGAGTGCTGAGTCCAGTCAGCTCAACTTGAGATCTCTCCACACCTGACCTAACGGCCTCTAGGGTGACCCTATGATTGGACACCTTCGGAGCACGGCGACGCAACGCCGCGGTAGCCACAAGAGCCTGCACACAACACTCGATGGTCAGGTTACACGCTGATAGCAGCATCAATAGAGGCTGGAGCAATAATTACCTGGACGCTGGCGTGAACGGCTATTGATGCAAGCTGCTCGTAATTGAAACTCTCCACGACAGCCCTGCCCTGTGGGAGGGTCGCATTCTTAGCAATGCGGGAGGCGGTCCTGCAGTCAAGAAGAGCGAAATCTCCACGCCTCAACGAAAATCCTGCCCAGACGAGCTCCTCCTCAGAGTAGTCGAATGGGGCCTGAGGAGATCGGCCCTCCAGTAAAATCGGCCCATACTCATCAGGGATGTCTTTAGATAGCCCTACCGGAGGGAACAGACCCCACTAAGGCCAGGAGTCATTGTGCACAAGAAGCTCTGGTGGAACCTGAGTCCTCCCCGAGTCACCATCGTGGAGAGTATCATTCCCAGGCCAGGAGACCTGCTCCGCAACTGCATTCGACCCAGACGGCTTCGAGTCGCTGAGAACGATCTTCCGCCTCCTCTTGGTCCCCTCTAGCACGACTACTTCAAATTCGGAGGTGGGTCCTTTCTTCTTCTTCTGCTGAGGGCGGGCCACCTGAGCAGCCCCCTCGACAACCATGGGTCGATCCCCGAACGGTTGGGCTATTAATTTCCCCACAGTCGGTACCCGGGGAGACAACATGCTCGCCTCCACCTCTTTGATGGAAGCCTCGACTGCTTCCCTCAATGCGGGATCCATCTGGTAGTCTACACTGGCCATGCTTGCGAGATTAACAAACAAGTTAGGTTGAAAGACGAAGGTTGAACAGTTGGCATGCATGATCGAACCAACCTTTCGTCCACACGGTCCAACACAGCACGTCGTCAGACCATAGCCACTTGATCGACCTCATATCCTCTGGCAGGCTCATCAGAATATCGACGGCTTTCTTCTCCTCGAGTGTCAACGACTTATCCTGGCAAGTCCCAAATCAGGAGCACCCCAACCAGTGCAAAAGCTAGCCTCCCCTTGGAAAACCACAAACACAAACTCGTCTTTCCACTTGGGATTGGAGGTGGGAAGATCTTCCAGTAGCTTCCTGCCTTGACGGGCCATTATCGTGTACCACCCAGGGGTCTTGAGGGGAGGGATCGACAAAAATGATTGAACAGACTCAGGGATGGTTCAATCCCCTTCGTCACGCATAGAACTATGAAGCCCATCCACATGCCAATGGCATTCAGCATCAACTGGCAGAGGGAAATATTCAGGGTACACAGGAAGTACCGCATAAAAGTGTGCATGGAAAATCAAAGACCTCGTTCGAAGGCTTTGACATAAACCCACGCTTCTCGATCGCCAGGACAATGAGCCCTCTCATCCCTCCCAGGCAGCCTAATTTGGTAATCGAGACGGACATAACTACTCTGAAGCTCGGCGATCTGACCAGTCTTGACGTTGAACCTCAAATTCACCAGCAAGCCCGGCTTCATGACCACTTCCCGATTCTTCTGCATGGCTGTGACCAAGCTCCTTCCAGAGGTAGAGATGGAGGACGAAGCCATTACTTTTGAGAGGAAGAAAAGCTGAATCGAGAGAATGAAGACGGTACCTCCGCACTCTATTGCTGGAACCATCCTATATGGTCGAGGCTACAGCCACATGATGGAACATGTGTCAAAGATCCAAGAGCTCAGAATGTCTTGGATTTCGAACAGACAAATCATCTGAATCGACGAGGCGGGCATTTTGCCGCCTGAACTCAAATGACATTTCCTCGATTACCGAGCCCCATTAATGTGATGTAACGTCGCTTGACTTCAGTGGATGGACCCTTCAAAGTTTTGCGACGGAGGCCATTATTCAATCATTGGGCTGACATTCGAGAAAACACGGTCGACAGATGATTAGGGCCCGCAAGGCCCACCAAAGAAGCCCGACACCGACTTAGTCAAATCCCAATGGTCTGTCGACCGTTGAGTCCATCTCACTCAAACGTGGGATTAAAGGCGGGCTCTCAAATCGTGGGGACATGCATAACATTTATTTCTATTAAAGGGGGAAGATCGTGGCCCCATTATGGGTGGCCGTTATCAGCCTAACGTCTCCAAAGGGACCCTGAACTCCTATAAATAGAGGAACGGGTCCCATTTCCAAGGTACGAGGTCTGAGACATAGAACTCTACTTTTCTCAGCTGATATATTTCCTATACATTCGAGATTGCACTGCCAGTACTGGGACAAACCTCCGTGGGTCGATCTCAGCTGCACCAAGCTTACTCTCTCCCTTAAGTTCCATACTAACTTAAGCATCGGAGGGAATTTCGGTCGAAACCCAGATCCGACCGCCCGAACGACTCCCTATGGTACAGATCGACGGTCATCATCCAGCGTCGAGGGCCATCATCGAGTTTCCCAGCCTCGAACAATCGACGCATTTGCTGCCCGAAGGTCGATCGAGCATCGCATCCTCATCAACTATTATCACCCAACCCATGTTCTTCCAACCAGGGTCCAACTTCACCTGCTGGCGAGGCTCCGACTCAGCATCTCGAGTCTACGTCAGCCTGACAACTGTCTTGGTCAATTTTGGCCTTAACAGTTTGGCGTCGTCTGTGGAAAACTTAACCAGCTTGACTTCCCAAAGCAATCCAGAAGTTATGACAGCTGGATCCAGCAACGTCGGACAGATCGAAGGTCTGAAGGAGAAGCCGAGAGCGAATAGCGTCCTGGTAGAGGACGTCACGGACTCCACAACACCACCGCCACGACTAGAAGAGGTCCCGAAGGAGCCTGGGGTGACCCGAAAGGAACACCCCCAAAGCTGCAGCAAAACAACCCCGCAAGCAGCAGCCCGAGCTATGATCGGCCCGGAATTAACTCCGAAACAATGTCATTTAACCGCAAGCGCACGGTATAGTGGCAAGCGGGTATCGAACACGGGGAAGTAGTGCTATACTACATATATACTCCTAGGTTGAGTTAGACTTGCGGGTTTATTTGTGGATGTGGAATATGGAGTGTCGTAATGGTGATGGATGCGAAGGTCGTGTCACTCGTTGTCGTAAACAAAGGACTCCACACAAAGAAAAGAATAAAATATAAAAGACTAGGTCTTTAGGACTCACCACTAGGACCGTTGGATGTCGACGCTAGGCTAGGAATCTTACATTGCATTGGTTTTATTGGGGATTGTAGCATCTAGGAAGTGAATTCATGTGTCTAGGCATCATGAATCTAACATACCGTATTCACCCCGCTCGCACGATAGATGCATACAGTACGTGCATTAAGGATCTACAATAATCTCACCACTCTCGTGGTTCGAATGCTCTCAACTCATACCACTCTCGTGGGTTAGAGCTTCGAGGTATTTCGGTGGCTCTTATTGACGCAATGGCGGTAGCTGTCAATTAGTGGTATAGTTCGTCGGTGGATCCCATCAAGGCGCGAGCTGGGCATGATCACGAGCCTTGGTTGAATCCATTAACTCCCTACTTAAATCCATACGATACTCCTTAAGCTAATTGATTCCACCGACCGTGGGCACGATCTCAGTACGAGTTCTCCTAGGTATTTTGCTAGATCAACCAAAATACAACCCCTTTTATATCCAACGCATCATAAAAATCCTATCTTTGCATCTAAATCCTAAAATCCTAGGGCTAATCCATTAGCCCTAGAAAAGATTATTCAAGCATAGCAAATATTATGAAAACAATAGAGATCATTGGTAGCATCATAGAAAAACAATAAGAAGAACTAAAATAAAACTAAAGAGATAAAATACTTAGCTTGATACAAGAGGACGGGCATATGGTGTAGCCTAATGATTCAGGTTCAATATTACATATTTAACCCCCCATTTAGCCTTATTTTGTGCTCATGTGATGCTACATTTTTCTCTAATTCATACGTATTTTCTACACATTTATTTATTAGAGAAAACACACTATTTGAGCACAAAACAGCAATTAACGATGCAATTCTGCACATTTTATATTTTTCCTAGCACCGTCTCGATCTCACGATTCCAACGACTATTTATTTGTATTTTTCTGAGATCTGTGCTAATTACTGTGTATTTTTGAATGCAGAATACATATTAAAGGGGGAAATACGCAAGAAATACGGATTAAATACGAAAATACGGATCCGCACAGATCTTGGCACGCCACGCGTCATTCATCCACGCGTCCCCACTCAGATCCGACGGCTGAGCGCGCGAATCTCAAAGCAAAAAAAGGCGGGCGACGTGGCAGTATAATTACCGTTGGATCTCAATCCAACGGTGCGAAAGAGCTGCTCGCGAACTCAAAACACATGCGACGTGGCGCGCATCCGTTGAGCTGCCGCCTCATCGAACGGGCCAAGCAGCGGGCGACGTGGCGTCGTTGCGCTCGTTGGATGATGATCCTACGGCTGCGATCTAACACGATGCGACCTCGGAGACGAAGCAGAGCTCGCGATCTGGGAGCTACGTGGCTTCATCAGGGCCGCTATTGCTCGATCAGACGGTCGATAACGATGAATCTCGGAAGCGAAGCGGTCGAATTAATCGAGCGACGTGGCCTCTCCGCAGCGCTTGGATGACGATCGGACGGTCCACGTTAACCCCGAAGCGGATTCGGAGATCCGAAGTGCTGGGCGTGAATTTAAAAGCACACGTGGCGTCGCGAGATTAGATCCCGCACGGATCGAACGGCCACAATTTGCCCCGCTTTAGATCTACGGCCCAGATTGATTCGGGTGCGGATTTTGTGCGGGTTTGAACCCGTTAAGCAACCCAAACCCGCAATCTTATTATATAAGCGTATTTAGGGTTTTTTGGGCGTATTCAAGCAATAGGGGGCGTATTTTGGGCGTATTGGAGGCTCTAGAAGCCGTATTTCCCCTCTGAAAAATTCTGTAAAATTCCAGAGGCTTGTTTTATTATTTTCAGAGAGTTTGAAGTCTTTTCAAGGAGAATTGGTGATACTTTCTTCAACTTCTATCCCGTATTTTGGTGTTTTCTATTGTATTTTGCTATGAACTTGAAGTATTTTGTTATGAAACTTGTTTATTCTGAAAGTATGAGTAGCTAGAACTTAATTGTGCTTGGTATGGAGTAGTTAGGGGATATTATTTGTGTTAGTTTGGTTGAAATTCCTTGTGCTTAATCGTTTAACGTCGCTAAAATTGTAATCGTTGTTCGTAAATCGACTTTTTTAGATTCCAAAAGAATTAATTAAGTTGATGATCACCCCAAAAGGGTGAGTTTTGATCTCCCCAAAAGGGAGTTTCATACCGTAGTTTTGATCTCTCCAAAAGAGAGTTTCATATCGTATTATAATCTTAGCGACGATCTTTTTGAATATTTTGCTTGAACCCCCAAAAGGGCATCTTCCGATGAATTGCTCCCAAAAGGAGAATTCATTGAGTTATATTGGATATTTTTCCCGGTAAATTGCTCTCAAAAAGAGAATTCATCGTGATATATTCATCAACCAAATTAATACGAATTATCGATCCTAACGAACCCATACCATGTGCAAACTTTTTATAGATATTTTCTTACACGATTTTTTACGTTCACGTGTTCACATCACCATCACCGTCACCATTGTTGAAGTGTTTAGTTTCTTTCCGATAGATTTCTATTTGATTTGAATTGTGGTTGCAACAGATTTCTTCCCGTGGATTTGACATCTGGACTCCCAGATTTTACTACTTGAACGGACTCTTGCGCTTGAGAGAGAGCACCTTTTCGGAGCCCACCACCTAACTCCCAAAAGATCGTCTCCAAGACTTCTTAGAACTCTCTAGAAACTCTCTAAAGTTGCCCTCTAATGACTGCTACAATTTATATATATAGTCCCCTCAAAACCCTAGCAAATAACCCAAAAAACCCTCTGAAATTAGTGTCCAAGATCAATTTTGGCCGCAACTTAAGTTCTGGGCCCCAGCTGACTCGGTCGAGTATCCACCTACTCGGTCGAGTCAACAGTAGGACAGATATTCCTCCAAAGACGCTGCTCTGTCTGCTCGGACCAAGTAGGGTCTGCTCGGTCGAGTAGGTGGTCGAGTACAGATTTCAGCACTGCAGCGTCAACTTGCATAAATTTCCCAGATTTCATCCGAACTCCGATTGATGCGTTCTTGGTGGCGTTGGAACCGTCGTGAAGTCTAATATCCATAAAAAATATGAGAAAAATAATTTTCTTGCTGAAATGATTGCAGATTTCAAAAGAGTGAGAGGCTATCTGAAAATCTAGGCGTTCGCCTTACTCGATCGAGTAGCCTTCGTGCTCGGTCGAGCTAGAGTGCCTTGGGGAGAAGCTCAAAGTAGTCGCTCTGGAAATTGACGACTCGGGTCGAGTAGCCACCCTACTCGGTCGAGTAGGATGTACTGCCTCGTCTCAAATGTTGTGAGAACTACTCCCAAGCGCAGGAGATCGTGCAAGTAATATCCTGGTGAGTCCAGGTATCGAATCCACGGGACAACTGACCTGCAAAACTACGAACGTCAATCTGAAAAGAGTAATAATACAATGTTAGCCAACCACCTATCAAACACGAAGATATAGGATCAAGAGTATCAAATAGCAAAAGAAGACGATATTTACGGTGACTTGGAGAGGGATACAAGTATGGGGATCATGTGTTGGGTTTGATTTCGTTAGGATGTGTGCAATCAATGAATATCAATACCTTTTCTATAACTCAATGTTTCATCCGGTCAAGGCACGAGAACGTCGGAAAGTATGGCGATCAAGCGTATGAAAACGTGCCAAAGAATTAATCAAGTGCAAATAGGGCGAAAAGATATAAGCATCAATAATTACGACACCCTAACTACGTCAACACCAACACATATGAAGTAGATGTGCTACGGTTGTGATTTCATTAGGAGATAATAATCGCTGAAATATCACGTCTTTTATATAGCTCAACGCTTCGTCCGGTCAGGGCACGAAGACGTCGGAAGATGAAACGATGAAAACTAGTCAAAGTGGCAGTATACGCATCACTAGCAACATTGATTTCATTAAACGATAAATGCAACAATAAGTTCAGATTAGTGAACATGAATTGGCTAGCCTTGTCAGGGCCTAGCCATACGGGAAGTAAATAATATCGACAATAAGCAAATACCCATCAAATACGTTGTAGAAATCAATGTTACGAGTGATTTTGACATGAAAATAGGGCTAAAGACATGAAATTCATCAACTAAATACTCCTAATTACATCACAACCATAGCACAAGGAGATTAGCCACGCATGGTGCAATAAAAATCAGATTTGATAGCCAAATAAATCGTTATAATAGCCAAAATACGTTAAAATACACCAAATACGGGGTATAAGTTCAAGAATTTATCACCAAATCTCCACTTTAAAGCCCAAAACTCCTTTAGAATAGGAAGAATAGCCTCTGGAATTTTTCAGAATTTTTCCCTGGAGAAATACGCACAGTAGCCGCTCC
The DNA here is from genome assembly GCA_030789695.1 of Scilla litardierei. NCBI lineage: Eukaryota > Viridiplantae > Streptophyta > Magnoliopsida > Asparagales > Asparagaceae > Scilla > Scilla litardierei. The sequence continues at coordinate 112,419,151 of CM061141.1, forward strand.
AAAAGTCCCAAAATACGCCAGAATACCCCCAAAAACCCTAGGAATACTCTTATATAATAGCATTGCGGGTTTTGGGGGCTAAACGGGTCTAAACCCGCACCCATTTGCCTTAAAACCAAAACCCGCGAGCGGATTGAATGGTAACCGTCCGATCGAGGCGCGATCGGACGAAATAACGCCACGTGGCCCCTCACGGATCGCCGCCCGCTTCTATTTCGCAGCAACCCAAGATCGGATCGGATTCGATGTCAGCCGTTCGATTCGAGTGGAGCATCCCTGAGATGGTGCCGCGTGTACAAAAAAAATTCCCGCTCGCTTCGTTCTCTCCGAGTCGCTTCAAGGGATCATGTCCGCCGTTTGATTAGGATCGGAGGGACTCCATTGTGCCACGTCACCCCGCTTCTTTCGAATTCACTGCGGGATTGATTGGATCCGTTGGATCAACGATGGACGGCTGTTCGCAGCCCACGTCGCCCCGTATGCTGCACGCCGCTTCGCTTTGTTCTCCGCCGTTGGATGAGCATCCAACGGTGATCATCACGCCACGTGTCTGTTTGTGGAGCGCAGCGGGGTATACGGATACGTATTTCCGCGCGTATTTTCGTATTTATGACCGTATTTCTCCATTTAAAATGTATTCTGCATTCAAAAATACACAGAAATTAGCACAGATCTCAGAAAAATACAAATAAATAGTCGTTGGAATCGTGAGATCGAGACGATGCTAAGAAAAATATAAAAATGCAGAAATACTCAATAGAATTCGCATTTTGTGCACAAATAATGTGATTTCTCTAATAAATAATGGTGTACAAAATACGCACATATTAGAGAGCAATTAAGCATCATATGGGCACAAAATAGGACTAATTAGGGGGTTAAATACGCAATATTCACTCCGAATCACACCTCCCAACTAGCGATTTGCTAGTCCCTAGCAAAAAGAGCGATAAATACGGATGATCAATAAAAAATAATTCTATCAAATTGCTCATGGCATGGCTCAATAATAGCATTCCAACATGATCTTCACCATCAATATACACATCCATGAACAAAATAATCAATCACATGATATTTTCTCTAATTTAGTATGAATAAATAACATACATGCATCGTTTTGCGCAAGCGAAAGTATAACACGTCGTTTTTCTCTAGTTTTCTTGTTTCCAAGGAATTGGCCTATCAAAACAATCATTCAAGATATGGGTAATGAAGTTGCTTAATATATATTCACCATTTCTTTACTTTTAATCGTTCCGCGTAACGCGCATCAAGTAACATTCGCAGAAAAATGTATAACTTGGATCGCTCCATCAAATGAGTGAGTTTCCTGTCAATGGCTCCCAAATCAGACGATAATAGGGCATTAGGCCAAAAAGGACCCCTCAGACTGTACTACTCGAGCCAACCAAGTTATTTATTAGTGACATACTTATTCATTCATTTTTCATCTTTCTTTCGTCATTCATTTTTCTTTTCTTAAGCAACTCAATACCCATCATTTTTTAAACAAAGCATTAATAACCAAGGCCAAATTCCTCTTCAACTTGAAGACTTTTCAAAAAAACGTGTATACTCAAGCTTTTTCATCACCTTTAGCATGCATGAAATAAATTCAGACTATTTCGAGATATTAATCATAGCAATTGAAAATTTTTCATGAATAGCATATTAACGGTAATTCATGAAGGAAAAAAAAAATTAATTCAAGCCATAAACAATTAGCTAGAACTCAGTTAATGCATAATCATCCGCAATTGAGGTATACGAAGGAGTTTAAAATGGTGAGATTTGGTGGGTCATTCTTTCCTTATGCCATGTTTTTTTGAAAAAAAATCCTAATGTCTCATACACACCCCCCAACTAAAGATGGACATTGTCCTCAATGTCGAAGAGGGTACGAGTTTATTCAAGCAAGCATCCTAGAAAGCAAATAAAATTCTACGCTACTGGAAAGAACACACCGTGTTCAAATGGCGGATCACAAATCTTTAATGGTGGAGGAAGTTGTTCAATTTGATCCTTGCGCTCCTCGGCGAGTGATCTTCCTCCTTTAGCTAAATTTGACTCCAGCAACACAACTCCAAGCATCTCTATAAGCTGTTTACCAATGTCCTGCAAGAGATGAGTTATGTTAGTCCAAATTATTTTAAAATTCTTCGCCATAAACATATTCCAAATATAGTCATCAAAATAGGTGAAGTAAAATAGAGCACGGTGATGACAACTCCCTGAAAAATGTGCACTACGCTTGGTATGATGCTCAGTCAATGTGGAGAGGGGTAAATGATTTTGGGAAGGAACATGGGAAGGGAATGGTTCGGGCTCCATAGCGATATTCTTTAAACCAATGTCCCTAGTCGTCTCATCCTCCTGTTCATCCAAAATTGCTCGCTCATCCTCTACCTTGCACACACTTCCTGCCATGTCAATGTTTTCATTCGTGACTTCATCGTGACATGGCTCGCTCGATGTACCTGCAATAGAAGATGAAATCAAATTAGATTTTGGAAATTGAATTTCAAACGAATTATTTTCTTCTACGCAAGTGGAAATCAGCTTAAGGTTTTCAATAGATTGCTGAATCTGCCGACTCCGAGCAAGGAAGTTTTCTTGGAATTGATGGGATGTGGCCTCCTGTGTCTGAATGAGCAGTTGAACTTCCTCTTTCAAGTGGTGCAAAGGTACGTCTACACTTTGCTCCTCTGGATCAAGGCTTGAAGGCTCCGTTGAATCGCACTCTGAAGTCTCTTTCATGATTTCTTCGTCCTCTTGCAAAGACTCCATATAATTCCACGCCTCTGTCGGCGTTATGACTCCCAAGAATTCCTGCAGCTGTGGTCGTAGTCCACCTAGTAAGGACTCCATAAGCTCTTTCTTCGTAAACCCATGCTGCGGATAGCTCGAAATTATGTCTGTGAATCTCCTCCAGGCCTGAAAGAAAGTTTCACAATCATTCTGATTAAAACCAACGATCTTGAGCTTCTCCATCCTATGTTTGTGTGCCTTATAATATTCTGCATCATACAAATTGTTCGTGCAATAGAATTTCATGTATTCCAAATACTCCATTTTTAAAAAGAAAACAAAAAATAAAATAAAAAAAATCCTAGACTATAAGATGGAAGGATCTCACCGAATGTTCCTCCAAACGAACTGAAATCGTAGATCGCAAGTACTGTTATCCCCGGCAACGGCGCCAAAAACTTGCCTCGTCTCAAATGTCGTGAGAACTACTCCCAAGCGCAGGAGATCGTGCAAGTAATATCCTGGTGAGTCCAGGTATCGAATCCACGGGACAACTGACCTGCAAAACTACAAACGTCAATCTGAAAAGAGTAATAATACAATGTTAGCCAACCACCTATCAAACACGAAGATATAGGATCAAGAGTATCAAATAGCAAAAGAAGACGATATTTACGGTGACTTGGAGAGGGATACAAGTATGGGGATCATGTGTTGGGTTTGATTTCTTTAGGGTGTGTGCAATCAATGAATATCAATACCTTTTCTATAACTCAATGTTTCGTCCGGTCAAGGCATGAGAACGTCGGAAAGTATGGCGATCAAGCGTATGAAAACGTGCCAAAGAATTAATCAAGTGCAAATAGGGTGAAAAGATATAAGCATCAATAATTACGACACCCTAACTACGTCAACACCAACACATATGAAGTAGATGTGCTACGGTTGTGATTTCATTAGGAGATAATAATCGCTGAAATATCACGTCTTTTATATAGCTCAACGCTTCGTCCGGTCAGGGCACGAAGACGTCGGAAGATGAAACGATGAAAACTAGTCAAAGTGGCCGTATACGCATTACTAGCAACATTGATTTCATTAAACGATAAATGCAACAATAAGTTCAGATTAGTGAACATGAATTGGCTAGCCTTGTCAGGGCCTAGCCATACGGGAAGTAAATAATATCGACAATAAGCAAATACCCATCAAATACGTTGTAGAAATCAATGTTACGAGTGATTTTGACATGAAAATAGGGCTAAAGACATGAAATTCATCAACTAAATACTCCTAATTACATCACAACCATAGCACAAGGAGATTAGCCACGCATGGTGCAATAAAAATCAGATTTGATAGCCAAATAAATCGTTATAATAGCCAAAATACGTTAAAATACACCAAATACGGGGTATAAGTTCAAGAATTTATCACCAAATCTCAACTTTAAAGCCCAAAACTCCTTTAGAATAGGAAGAATAGCCTCTGGAATTTTTCATAATTTTTCCCTGGAGAAATACGCACAGTAGCCGCTCCAAAAGTCCCAAAATACGCCAGAATACCCCCCAAAACCCTAGGAATACGCTTATATAATAGCATTGAGGGTTTTGGGGGCTAAACGGGTCTAAACCCGCACCCATTTGCCTTAAAACCAAAACCCGCGAGCGGATTGAATGGTAACCGTCCGATCGAGGCGCGATCGGACGAAATAACGCCACGTGGCCCCTCACGGATCGCCGCCTGCTTCTATTTCGCAGCAACCCAAGATCGGATCGGATTCGATGTCAGCCGTTCGATTCGAGTGGAGCATCCCTGAGATGGTGCCGCGTGTACAAAAAAAATTCCCGCTCGCTTCGTTCTCTCCGAGTCGCTTCAAGGGATCATGTCCGCCGTTTGATTAGGATCGGAGGGACTCCATTGTGCCACGTCGCCCCGCTTCTTTCGAATTCACTGCGGGATTGATTGGATCCGTTGGATCAACGATGGACGGCTGTTCGCAGCCCACGTCGCCCCGTATGCTGCACGCCGCTTCGCTTTGTTCTCCGCCGTTGGATGAGCATCCAACGGTGATCATCACGCCACGTGTCCGTCTGTGGAGCGCAGCGGGGTATACAGATACGTATTTCCGCGCATATTTTCGTATTTATGACCGTATTTCTCCATTTAAAATGTATTCTGCATTCAAAAATACACAGAAATTAGCACAGATCTCAGAAAAATACAAATAAATAATCGTTGGAATCGTGAGATCGAGACGATGCTAAGAAAAATATAAAAATGCAGAAATACTCAATAGAATTCGTGTTTTGTGCACAAATAATGTGATTTCTCTAATAAATAATGGTGTACAAAATACGCATATATTAGAGAGCAATTAAGCATCATATGGGCACAAAATAGGACTAATTAGGGGGTTAAATACGCAATATTCACTCCGAATCATGTACTCGTTTCCTCTGCGAGAATTGCGTGTCAGCTCGACCAAGTAGTTGATGCTACTCGGTCGAGTCGACTAGGAAACTGAAGCTGGTTGCTTCTTGGCTTCTCCTTTCTCTTTCTCTTCCTCTAGTCTTCTTCTTTGGCACCTCAAGCATGTCATCATGAGTCTTCTTGGTGCTCTCATGTCGCCGATCGTCTTATTGACTCCAAATTGCTCCAATATCGCTCCAAATCCCTGAAATGGGCATAAACGCTCCAAAATCATAGTGTTCCAAATAATAGCGTAAAAGAGTATAAAATGGGAGTTTGGAGCGTGAAATGCGTCATGAAAATATGTGATAAATCATGTAAAATAAGAGCATATCAAACTCCGCCAAGCTTACCTCTTACTCGTCCTCGAGGAAGACGAATACGAAGCTTACCGGGAGGTAAAAATAAGAAAATAAACAAGAATACGAAGTGGAAGGGGTCACTAGAATATTTCTCAGATCTCACGACATTCAACACATAGTACAACGACTCAGAAAGTAACTCACACACTACCACAGAGATTTCATATCTTATTTAAACGAAATACTTAAGAGTTAAGAATGAATGAAAGGGGTCTCTATAGTATTCATACATTTAGTCTATATCAACATCCTATGTTTCATAGCATCGAATATGCATAACATTGGCGACACACTTTTCATCAAAAGATATAGCTGAAGCATGATAATTCACATAAGGCATGCAATAAAGAATAGAATAAAAATCAAGACATACACATCCTCATATCAAATCATAAGAAATCCCCATAAATAAATTGTTTCGTTAAGTTTCAGCATTATCAAACTTTTCCGTTCGTGCACAATTCCACTCTAATGTCATGCTCACTCATGTGGTTAAAAGATCCCCCCCCAAGCTTGAATTGAGGCGTCGCATCCAAAGAAGTATTTGTGGATTTGGAATTTTGTTTTGGTTTTTCCAATAGTATATGTATTGCTCCAAGTAATGAAAATTGAGCTCTTCTTTGATTTTTGATATTTGTTTCTTTTTTTTATTTTTGTTGGAGCAATAGTATTTGTATTTTGGGTTTTTTGGCCCCCTTTTGCCTTTTTGGACTTTTTGGAGCAATCTTTTCTTTTGTAAGGAATTTTTGGGAATGGATGCGGTAGAAATAGCTTTGGGAAGTGAAATCGAGTGACATGTAGAGAATATAAGATATATGTGGAGAAGGAATAGATATAACGCTCGGTTCACTTAAAAATGTGCACAAACGGTTCTGTAAAATAATACATTAACTAAACTCGTATAATAGCACGAGTATCCTTAATAATATCAATGAGTAGTGAAGTCAAGCAGTAATATTTCAATTATATCAAGCATGCAATAAGAATGCGAATAAGAGATGAACGCAGGGCTTCAGATATACTAGTGATGCTTGAATCTTGGTGTATTTCCAATGAAAGCATACTAAATACTACTCTACATATTCAGTTTCAATAAGCTTCATGCATTCGCACTAGAGAGATCATCAAACGAATATTTTCAAGTAATTATAAGGATTAGGATTATGAAATTCTCTAAGTAGTATGGCATGAAAAATAAGCGTTGTGAGAGAGGTGAAAGCATAAGATAAAACATCACAGGGAATTCAATTATCAAAATAAAGAAAAGAAAATAGAGAAATAAAAATAGAAGACAGAAATAAAAGAAAAACAAGCACACAATATGATGCATGAACACACATAAAAGGAAAATAAGATGGAAAAATTGAAAAGATGATGCAAAAATAAAAGAAATTCTAAAAACCCTAAAATAACCTAAAAGTGCAACTAAATGGCATGGAAATGCGCTTTCCCATGCTTAAACTTCACTTTGTCCTCAAGGTGGTCATAAAAGGTAATTAAGTAGAACAACGATAAATATGAGGGGTGTAAATGAAAAATGATGAAATGAATGACATGAAATCCTAATGCAACTACATGCATATGTAATGATGCATGAGAGCGCCCTCCCCCAAGCTTATACCAAACAGTTTTATTCAAGTGACTTGATCAAAAATGTCACGGCTTTGCTAAGCGAGATCAAGTTAAGCGAATAAGAAAGTAAGGTTTTACTTGAAAGAAATGCTCGATGGTGGTGAGCAAAATGGTGGGACATATCAAAATGTGACGAGGGTAATTAATATATATAATGGGTTTGGGGTGTAAAAGATTATTGTTGTCGTCATATGAGGTGATATTTATTCAAGCAAATCTATACGGTCCTCTCGCTGTCGAGGGGATTCGTGTTTATTGAAAGCATAAAATACTATACTACTGGATTGATATCAGCTACAGCAAAAGGCCGATTCAGTATCGTTGTTGGTGCAGGCAACTGCTCCAACTGCTCCTTGTAGTGCCCTGTATAGCTACTGCACATGTACTAGAGGGGGGGGGAATAGTACTTTTAAATAATAGGGAGAGTTATTCCTAATTATCGTGCAATTAACAAACAACAATGCGGAATAACAACGATCAACAAGAATAAATGCAGACGCAAACAAATGGTTTAATGGGTTCGGATCCACCCAAGTCTCCCCGACTTGTTCCCGATGATCCTACGTCCCAACCACCCAGATCCCCTCCGGATACTTGAGTTAGAAACCCTAACTCAAGATTTCCAATATGCCCACTTGCGAAAACCTCGCAAGCACAAACTAACTACAAACGATGTCCGTGAATCCCACAACCCGGGATCACGCAAACTCTCACAACCGAGAGTATACAATTCAAATAACGAATGTAAATGAAATGAAATACTTACCAACAAAATACCTATGCCTTGAGTATTCTTACCAAATTAGGGCAAGGGGGATTTTGATGGAGGAAGATGGCACCAAACCCTAGCTTCAAGAAGATGACCAGCAATGGAAGCCTAGGGTGGAGATGGTGACCTAGAATCAAGCTTCTAGCTTGAATGGCTCACAATGGAGAGAATCTCTCTTGAGGATTTAGGGCTCAAGAACTTGAGGGAGAGATTCTTGTGAGAAGAGAGAGCTTGGAAATAGAGTTGATTGCTCTTCTCTTTTGATCTGAAAATATCTCTAATATATTGCTTAGCCCCTTCAAGAAATGAATCAGGATTCTATTTATAGGGGCAAGGAAAAACGAGTTCAAAAAGATCCCAACGGCTCTATTCTGAACCAGACTAGTCGGTCAAAGAAGGATCACTGACCGACTAGTTCATCAACTAGTCGGTCGGTGATATAACGTAGACCGACTAACGGTTGAACAGCCAAAAGGTCAAAGTACAGGAGATGACAACTAGTCGGTCTAAGAAGACTTGCCGACCGACTAGTTTCACAACTGATCGATCCCGAGTATACACCCAGAGAACGGTTGTAGTTTTACCGCAAGTGCACGGTGTAGCAGCGAGCGGGATATCGAACACAGGGAGGACGAGTGACCGTGCTTGTTCCAATCAACCTGGCTATTTAAGAGAACAATTTGCCTTTGGCGATCCTGTCACAATCGTCAGACAAAAATGCGAAAATATCAAATCAAATAAAGAACGCCTAGGGAATGGGGAATCCCCGCTACTCACCGTATCTCATAAATGTGGTTCGTCGGTTTCAAGATTGCTAGATTGAGAATTTGGATGAACTAGTTACAACTGAATGTAGAACCAAGCTCACGCTCTCGCGCTGTTGCCAGTCTATAGCTATCCTAGGTTTGGGTCCAATCTCTTGCAAACCCTAGCCTAGGAAAGCTAGCATTAGGATCAACATCATCGTCCAATCGCGCACCGAGCCCAATCTCTTGCAAACTTGGTCCACGACCTAGATTAGGATAGTTCCTACCCGTCCAATCTCTTGCAAACGAGTATCGGCATGGAATTGCAACCGGGAATCCTAGTATCGGTCCAATCTCTTGCAAACCGATACTTCGAAAATCCGACTCCAACCCAATTCGGATTTCTAGGGTTTCCTATCAAATTGGGATCCAATCTCTTGCAAATCCCAATTGATATGAATACCTAGCCATCCGTAGTAAATTGATCCCAATCTAATCCCTAACAACAATTCTAGCACAATTTCTATCAATTCATCACAAATATGAAAATAGGCTTGTAGGGTTCATCCCCACGCCCAAAGACGTGGAGACTACTCACAAATCATAGCGAGATCACAAAAATAATCGTTGAAATAAGCAATAGAATTCATCACAATATTGAGATAAACAATAAAAATAGAATTTTTAAGGAAAAGAGATGCAAACCAATGGAGTTCTTCAATTAATCCAACAAAATTCCAATCTTTGTCTCCTCTCCAATCACAAGAATAAAGCTAAGAAAACTAATCTAAAAAGCTGCAAAAAATCTAAGAGAGAGCCTCTCAAACTAGGGTAAAAACAGGGTTTAAATAGCCCTCAAAATCGTCCAAAAATCGTGACCAAAATACCCCTGCACAGCCTGTTTTCCGCAGTTTTCGCTACAGGCAGCGCATCGCACTCGGCCGAGTGACAAAAGTCGCTCGGCCGAGTGAGAAACCCTGTAATTTTCCAGTAAGTCGGGGCCTTCAGGGGTCTCTACTTCGGGGGCGGCTCGGCCGAGTGAGTTGTCGTCACTCGGCCGATGACTTCATTGCACTCGGGCGGACGGGATTTACCACTCGGCCGAGTGGGTCTTTTGAAGTTCAGGCAGCCGAAAAACAGTAACTTGGATGTTTTGGAGGGGCTTCATCTGGGCGCCACTCGGGCGGACGTGATGTCTTCACTCGGCCGATGTGGTCTTCGGTGCTCGGCCGAGTGTCATGTAAATTGTGTCTGTTCTGGTCGGCCGAGCAGTGTCTCGCTGGTCGGCCGAGTGGCTCCCCCACTCGGCCGAGTGGGACACAAAAAATGGCCAATCTGCTTATTTTGGCCTCCTCGTCGCTCCTGCGACGTCCGTTCTTCTTCCGCTCCTCTCCAACAGCAAAATACCCCTCGGGGAGGTCGTTGGTGACCGTCTAGAGTAAGTGCATCTCAGGATCACTCCAAATCGCGCCAAATCACCTGAAATGCGACAAAAACAACAAATCGTGAAAAGCATCGCAATATCGTCGATATATCGTGAAAAACATGATATGGGCGATCTAAATGGCATGCAAATATGCGGAAAAAGGGTGTAAAATAAGGAGTGATCAAAATCCCCCAAGCTTGCCTCTTACTCGTCCTCGAGGAAGATAAGTAAAAGGCGAACCCGGTGGATTCGGAAAACGAAAATGGCGAAAAACGAAAAAATGGAAAATGAAAAACGGAGAAGAATGGAAAACGAAATGAAAATGAAGAAGAGAGAAAGAAGCGAAGAGGTAGGATGCTAGATCATTTTCTCAGGACGGGGGTTTCACTTACTCATATAGCCTGCACCGAATGAAAAACTCATGTCAAAGGATTTTATTTTGATATCATAGCATAATAGTGCAAATAGAAATAGAAAACCCACGAACAATGATATAATCATGAAAAACGGAATAATTTTAAAATTAACATCGTCTGAATCATTTAAAGCGGTATACAAATCACAGATCACACACTTTTCAATTGAACGCTTTCTATCTGGAGTATAAGAGTATCACACTATAGAATAGAGAGAATAGAAAAGTATGGATTTCATGAAATGAATGCTAGGCTTAGATTTCTGGATTTCGTAAGGCTGGAAATAATCTCACCGAGTATAGAATATTACTTAGCCTAGGTTGTCGTGCAATGTCTAGTAGTCACTCTCTCACACATCAATGGATCCCCTCCCCCAAGCTTATCTATAAGCGTGGTGGCATAAAAAATATTTACATCCCCATTTTTTTATAGCTCCAAATGTAATAAGAAGAAAGAAGAAAGGAAGAAAGTGAGATGGGATCTTTTATTGAGGATTTTTCCTCTTTTTTTTTCTTTTTTTTTCTTTTCCTTTTTTTTAGAGAATATATACACAATGATCCCAACTCAAAGAGAGATAATGATATACAAGAATATTCTTCTCTCTTTTATTCTCTTTTGCACTTTTTTTAGAGAATAATAGATTTGGAGCTAGGAATTAATAGCGGGGGAAATGCCATATAATAGAATCACTAAGGGGAGATTCACCAATGATTTTAAAAGTAGAGAAATGATGTTCAAGATTTGTGGAGAAAGAAATAGATATAACTCTCGGTTCACTCTATAAGACATGCACGACAACTTCAGCAGGGTAATCTAATCTACTCAGTTTCGATCACAAAAAAAGCTAACTAATCCAGATTTATCATAGCTAACATCATTCAATCATCCTGAAGTGAAGTGTACAATTCATGCATACAGAAGTGATATAGGAAAAGAAATCTGTACTCCAGATATAGGCATTCAATGCGTGAATCTTGGTGTGTTTTCTGTGATAGCATACATATGAATATTCAGACTCAGCTAATAATAAAATTTCATCCATTTTCATGTGGCAAAAGTGTGGGTTACTATCTCTAAATGCAAAGCAAGTCATAGCATATGATATCAGGAATAAAATCTAAGACATGACAAATAAAGCATGCATATAGGGTAAGCTAAATCCAACGTCATCATCATCACAGAAAAGTCATCTCTAGCATGAGATGAAAAAGAAATAAAGATAAAGGGAAAATAGAAACTATGCAATGCGGCACACAGAGAAAATAAGAAAAACGTGATGCATGGTAAAATAAGAGAAAAAATAATGAAAATGAGTGCAAAAGTGAAAAAACGGTGTGAAAAACTAAAAATAAAGGTGGCAAATCGAAAAAGAACGTGAGAACTCACTCCCCCAAGCTAAATGGCACAGTGTCCTCAATGTGCAAAGTGTGGCACACCGAGAGACAAGAAATGTGAGGGGATGATGAGGATGCATGCATGGAAAAATGAAGAATAAAAAATAAAAAGAAAAATAAAGAAATGAAAATATGATGCGGACATGATGCATGCACAGATAGGAGTGAAACAGATATATAAGTGGCACCAAAACTCTCCCTCTCTCCCAAAAAGATATAAAAAGATATGAGCAAAAAGAGATTCCCAAAATAGGTGAGGGGAGGGGGGGTGGACAAAAAGCGCAACAGGACCCAGCAGAAACGGGCGGCACAACGGCAAAAGGAATCGATGGCATCAAGGGTGCCTAAGAAGGTGGTGCTGCACCGTCTCCGTCCTGAGGCGGAGGTCGTGTGGGTGGTGCTGGCTGGACAAGCTGCTGAGCGGGGGTGGGTGTGGGAGTGGTAGCAGGTCGGGTGTGTGTGGAAGTGTGGGCGGGAACCTGCTGGGTGGGTGGGGGTACGCGCGGGAGACGCTCCAGAACCTGGGTGAGGCAGTAATGTATCTGGGGGATCAGCTAGAAGCGGCCAGCCATCGCAGAGACGATGGCGGACAGAGTCCTAAGGTCGCCTCGGAGGCCACTCACCGCCCCCTCTAGAGCACGAATGCTCTGAAGTGCAGTGTCAGGGGGAGGTGGTGCCGAGGGACGCACCTGGCGGGGCTGGGCAGGTCTGGGCTGGCATACACGGGTCGCGTATGTGACGTGCTCAGCGTGGAAAGGGACAAAAGGTGCTGCGCCTGCGAATGTGGGCCTGGCCTCAGTGTGAGGCCGGGGCGCCGGCTGGTGGGAAGTGGAGGCAGCGGCAGCGAAAGAAGAGTGCAAAAATGGCAGCGAGGCGGCCAGAGAGGTCGCTGGCACAGAAGTGTGGACAGACGCCACGACGCTCTCAGAAAATACAGCAGGGGTGGAGACAGAGGTAATTACTGCTGGGGCGGAAGTGTGTGGACCAAAAGGCGCAACCCCAGCGGAGATCATGCTAGCCATGGTCTCCACGACCGCGGCAAAAGAGGGCTCTCCACTCTCAACAAAGGTCGGCGGGCGCTCGGGGAGTGCGGAGCAAAGTGGCTCGACGGACAGAGGGCCAGTGGTGGTGGTGGGAGTGGTGGTGACAGCCTCGGAAGTGGTGGTGGAAGTGGGCTCAGCTGAGGTGCTCGTGACACTGACAGAAGTGGGGACAGAAGTGTCAGGAGCAGCGGAAACATCAGGTATGGGCTGAGGGGCCACTGGGTCAACAGGCTCGGCAACAGGCTCGGCAGGGTGTGCAACAGGGTCTACAGGGGCAGCGTGGGCCTGCTCGGCCTCCTTGGCCTCGAGCACGTAAGCAGCAGGGATGAGAACATCCATCGCAGGGAGCCAGTCAACGTGGGCCGGTGCAATCAGAGTCCGAGCAGGGCTCGGGAGAATCATGTAATCGGCACCAAAAGGGCCGTGCAACCAGACCCAGTGACGCTCACCGTGCGGACGAAGCATCTTCATCCGGGCCATAACATCTATCGACAGAGAAGTGGGGCCAGGGACGCGTCGCAAGTCATCGGGGAAGTCCTCGCCGGTCATAAGAGCAAGCAAGGTGATCAGGCCGCCGCAGCATATCGGTGAGCGAGCGCCCACCGATACGATGATGCGGTCCAAAAACCAGGCCGCGATATCGATCACGACGGCGGGGACTAGCTCATCGCCATCCCTAGATAGAGCTCTGGGACGTGTCATCGCGTAGAGCATGTAGAGCTCTGGCGTAGACATCGTGCCTGGCTCATATCTGGCCAAAAAGGTCGTCGCCATAAGGCGCTGGGCAATGCGGAGGCAGGGGTGGACAATGGCCGAGGCCTTGGCCCTACTAGGGTCAAAGGCGGTGTGGAGACCCGTAATCCGGGCCCAGAAGGCACCGGCGTCGAAGGAAGGTGGGGGGATATGGGTGGGGCCGTAACCGCGATCGGCACCGGGGACAACGGGCCACGAGAAGAACGCTCTCATCATATCGAGAGTGACCTGGCACTCTCGATCCATGAACCGGAATGAGCATCCCTCGTCGGTCCGGGCGATCGAACTCAAAACCTCAAGTGTCGGGCGGGTAAAAGTATCCGCCGACACCTGCAGAAAATCTCGCCAACCCACGTTGTCGTACAACGTGAGCATCCCCTCTAGTACCCCCAGGCGTCCTAGGTCAGCGAGGTGTGCAAAACTGGAGGGTACGATCGAGCGCTGGGAGATACGCTCGAAGATGGCGCGGTGTGCGTCGTCTCGGAACGTAATCCCGAGCGGCCCGACCAGTGGAGCCGGTGGTGGTGGCTGTGGGTCGGCAGGGAGAGGCTGTGCGGGCTGTGGGTGCACTGCAGGCTGTGCGGGGTGTGCGGGACCTGCAGGCTGTGCTGGGTGTGCAGGGTGTGTGGGGGACGGTGGAGGAGAGTCCTCCAACTCGTGGGAGGGGCCGGCATCATCCGACCGCTTCCGCTTGGCGGAAGCTCTCTTCGACCGCGGCCGTGTCCGGGGCGGCATATCGGCCCCGAGCGCGCCGAAAAAAAAGTGCGGTGCGTGTAATAGAGTGGAAAGAGTGTACCCCGACATGCCGCGAGTGCTAAGCAGTGGAAGCGTGTGAAGTCAGCGCCTCCGCGAAGTCCGGATCAGCCCGTAGAAGCTCCCCTGGGCTCCCCTAAGCTCCAAAAAGCAACCTGCGCATGAAACGGCGATATCAGCGGGTAATATTCAAAATGTATGGAGTATTAGGGGTATAATAGGTAGATATAGGAATTGATTTGGGTTAGGGGTTTGATTAATACACGGATCCTCGAAAAATACACAAAAAGAGGCGAAAATGGGCGAAATAGGGGTACCGGAGGTGACCGGAGGCACGGCCGCCGGCGGCGACTCGGGCGAGGCGACGGGGGTGCTCGGCCGGCGGTGGCGGGTCGAGCGGTGGCGTGGCAGCGGCGGTCGGGCGAGTGGGGGCGCGAGCGAGCGAGGGTCGGGCGAGGGAGCTGAAGGGGCGCGGGTGTTTGGGGGTTTTGCGTTTCGAAAAATGTGCCCCCCCTCGCCCTTTATATAAAAAAAGTTACGACTCGGCCGAGTGACGTGGTCACTCGGCCGAGCGAGGCCAATGAAAATTTCCTCCCCGCTATCGCTTCGGCCGAGTGGCTTTGCCAGCCTCGGCCGAGTGGAGTAAGTCCATTCGGCCGAGTGACTTAAGCTACTCGGCATGACTCGCCCTAGGAGGGTATCCGTTTCACTCGGCCGAGTGAATATATATACTCGGCCGAGTAGCAGTTATATTGGAATCAGGAAAATAAACAGAGAGTTGGGTACAACAGACTTCCCTCGTTCGTGAGCGGCTCGGCCGGACGAACTTGTGTACTCGGCCGAGTGACTAGTATGCTCGGCCGAGTGAGCCTTGTGTTCTGCTGTTTGTCTTCGTTTGGGCTCTGAACTCCGTCTTTCTTCCTCCAGTCGATTCCATCTTCCTCCTAAGCGGCGAGCGCCTTCTTGGGGCGCTCCTCGTTGTCTCGTTCATCCTCCCCATGATGGATCTACCTATCTCCTCTCCTGTCAAGAAAAATAGGACCAGTTATCACAAAATTTTTGGGCGAACGACTCAAAACACTAAAAATTTCTAAAACGAAAATAAAGAAAAAGTGAAAATAAAGCAAAAACTGTCGGGGTGCCTCCCGACAAGCGCTCGTTTAAGGTCGTGAGCTCGACCCCCTATAATTTTCAATCAATGCGGGATGTTTGGTGCATATGAGATGCACTCATCAAACTTTCCGGGGAGAACGCTCGGATTGGGACGTGGCGGCGTCGCGTTCTCCCTCGGTGGTCTCCCATCTCGAATAGTGTTGGGGGGAGGCTCCCCCAAGCTAGCATTTGCTCCGGTCGACGGCTTTACCGGTGACGCCGATCTCCGTGCCGTAGGAGCTTTCTTTGGAGACTTTAATTTCGAGAGCTTGCAGAGCTCTCGAATCCTTGCGACATCAGCGTCGCCTTCATCATCTTCGGCGGAGAGGTTGGGGGAATCATCTATCTTCTCATCTTGGCCTAAATCCGGGCCTTCCTCTAAATCTTCATCAAAAAGAGCGCCAATTGAGTGGGGGATCGCCTCCTCTATCACCTCATCAAGGAGGTATGAGAGATCATCCGGCCGTCCCTTAAGCAAATATATTCTATTGGTTTCCCCCGTCGGGACTCCCTCGGAATAGTGTTTGAGCCTCTGACCATTTACTTTGAACGTGGAGCCGTCCTTGCTCTCCAACTCGAAAGCTCCTCCCGGTTGTATATGCTTGATGGTGAAAGGTCCGGACCAACGTGACCTCAACTTACCGGGAAATAGTCGGAGCCGGGAATTATAGAGCAAGACTTTGTCTCCTATTTTGAAGTCCGTGACGGTTATGCGGGCATCGTGGAGAATCTTGGTCCTTTCCTTGTAAATTCTCGAGCTCTCATAGGCGTCTCTCCTTATTTCATCAAGCTCGTTGATGTCCAAGAGTCGCCTCACCGCCGCACTCTTGTAGTCGTAGTTAAAGGTCTTGATGGCCCAATATGCGCGGTGCTCCAACTCTACCGGCAAGTGGCAAGCCTTCCCATAAACTAGTCGGAACGGTGTGGTACTGATGGGAGTGCAAAAGGCCGTGCGATATGCCCATAGAGCATCGTTTAGCTTCATCGACCAATCCTTTCTAGATCGATCCACGGTTTTCTCGAGAATTTTCTTGATCTCTCTATTTGAGACTTCCACTTGGCCGCTTGTCTGGGGATGATAAGCCATGCCAACTCTATGGTTTACTCCGTACTTCTTTAGCATGGCTTCAAACTTGTTCTCTATGAAGTGGCTTCCCCCGTCGCTTATCAAGGTACGAGGCACTCCGAAGCGCGGGAAGATATTTTGCTTGAAGAACTTGGAGACGACCCTTGCATCATTAGTAGGGGTGGCGATTGCTTCCACCCATTTGGAGACATAGTCGACGGCCAATAGGATGTATTTGTTGCCATTGCTCGATGGAAATGGTCCCATGAAGTCTACTCCCCAACAATAAAAAAGCTCAATTTCTTGGATGGGCCTCATTGGCATTTCATTGCGCTTGGAGATATTCCTGGTCCGTTGGCATCTATCGCACCCCTTCACAAAGTTGTGGGTGTCTTTAAACATTGTCGGCCAGAAGAACCCGCTCTGCAAAATCTTAGCGGTGGTTTTAGAGGCGGCATGATGTCCTCCGCATGGTAGACCGTGGCAATGCAAAATGATCGATGTCGCCTCCTCTTTAGAAACACACCTACGAATGACACTATCTTTGCATATCTTGAAAAGGTAGGGATCTTCCCAAAAATAGCTACGGACCTCATGCAGAAATCTCCTCTTTTGTTGCGTAGACATCCCATGCGGTTTGATTCCACAAGCCAAGTAGTTGACGAAGTCCGCGTACCAAGGAACTTCTCCGGTCCTTATGGCATATAGCCTCTCATCCACGAATGTGTCGTTGATAGGCAAACTTTCGTCCTCCTTGTCGCGAATGAGCCTAGATAAATGATCCGCCACGACATTGTCCGTACCCTTCTTGTCTCTGATCTCTAAGTCGAATTCTTGCAACAAGAGTATCCACCTAATCAACCGAGGCTTGGCCTCCTTCTTATTTAAAAGATACTTCAATGCCGCATGGTCGGTGTGGACAATAACCTTGGACCCCAGGAGGTAAGAGCGAAACTTCTCTATGGAATAGACGACCGCCAGAAGCTCTTTCTCGGTAGTTGTGTAGTTTTTCTGCGCGTCATCCAATGTCTTGCTCGCATAGTATATCGCATGAAGCTTCTTATCTTTTCTTTGTCCCAATACCGCTCCAATGGCTTGGTCGCTAGCATCACACATTAGCTCAAAAGGAAGGCTCCAATCCGGCGGTTGTATGATGGGCGCGGAGACTAGCGCTTCTTTCAAGGCGTTGAAGGCTTGTAAGCATTCACCTGAAAAAACAAAAGGAATATCTTTAGCGAGCAAAGAAGTAAGTGGTCGGGCAATCGAGGCGAAATCCTTTATGAAGCGGCGGTAAAACCCCGCGTGACCAAGGAAGCCTCTAATGCCCTTGACATTAATAGGAGGAGGGAGTTTCTCGATTACCTCAATCTTTGCTTTATCTACCTCAATTCCTTTCGAGGAGACAAGATGTCCGAGAACTATACCTTCCGTAACCATGAAGTGACACTTCTCCCAATTGAGAGTGAGATTGTTTTGTTGGCACCTTTTTAGGACTTTAGTAAGATTTTCCAAACAAGAGTCAAACTCACTTCCATAAACCGAGAAGTCATCCATAAAAACTTCCATAATATTTTCAATGTAATCGGAGAATATGGACGTCATACACCTCTGAAACGTAGCGGGAGCATTACAAAGGCCAAACGGCATCCTGCGGTAGGCATAGGTGCCATAGGGACAAGTGAAAGTTGTCTTCTCTTGGTCATCTTCATGCAAAGGGATTTGGAAGAATCCCGAATACCCATCTAGATTGCAAAAGTATTTTTGTTTCGCAAGTCGTTCAAGCATTTGATCACTGAAGGGCAACGGGTAATGGTCCTTTCGGGTAGCTTTATTGAGTTTCCTATAGTCAATGCACATTCGCCATCCCGTGACGGTGTGCGTAGATATGGGCTCACCCTTTTCATTTTTCACGACAATCATCCCCCCTTTCTTGGGGACGACGTGAACGGGGCTAACCCACATACTGTCTGAAATAGGATAGATTATACCGGCTTCTAGCAATTTTAGGATTTCCTTTTTAACCACCTCCTTCATGTTCGGGTTTAACCGCCTTTGAGGCTCTATGGAGGTGGCGTCGGTATCCTCCAAATGGATCATATGCGTGCAAAGCCTAGGGCTTATCCCTTTTAGATCGGAGATAGTGTATCCCAAGACATCTTTGTGGCTCCTAAGAATGTCTAGGAGTTTTTCAAGTTGGTCTGGCGTGAGGTGGGAGTTTACTATCACCGGGAAAGTTAATTTGTTACCCAAAAAGGCGTACCTTAGATTCGGAGGTAATTGTTTAAGTTCTACCTGAAGAGGCACCTCTCCTTCTACTTCATCGGCTCGCATGAGTTCCGCTCCCTCCTTTCCATCCGGGTCTAGCTCGTGCTCAGGTGGCGCGCTCTCTTGTGGAGAGTCAGACTCACTACTTAGCGAGGACAATGCATCAAAATAGGCATGCTCCGATTCCGTGCTAGCATCGTCAGAGTTTTCATTCGGCTCCGGTTCGTTCCTGGAATCAAGAAACACATCAGACGATTCATAGAAGCAAGAGTAAGTGTCATGGGGTGTAACTCCCTGAACGTTGGCTTGCTCCGAAGATACTTCCGAAGTATAGTGATCCTCGACACTTGTTCCATCTTCTTCGAAATATAATTTGTCGTCGATCACGTCAACTCTGACATTGCCCCCGATAGTCCCCTCCAGGGAGATCTGGTCCATCACGAAACTAGCAAATAGCTGTTCGTCGGGGTCCTTGACATCGATAGCGAAAGCTCCGGTAGCGTGGACCTCATCGACAAGCTCCTTAAGGAGGTCTGTGAAGGAGTCATAATCTTCCTGACTGAGTCCTATTGTTGACATTGCATCCTCCATTCTTCCTGCAAAGTCCTTATGCAAAATACAGGGAGAATGTGCGAACAGAAGAAAGTAAAGAGAGAGAGAAAGAAGAAGTAACCGGGTGGTCGATGACGAACACCGTCAAAATGCCTTCCCCGGCAACGGTGCCAAAAACTTGATCGATCCCGAGTATACACCCAGAGAACGGTTGTAGTTTTACCGCAAGTGCACGGTGTAGCAGCGAGCAGGATATCGAACATAGGGAGGACGAGTGACCGTGCTTGTTCCAATCAACCTGGCTATTTAAGAGAACAATTTGCCTTTGGCGATCCTGTCACAATCGTCAGACAAAAATGCGGAAATATCAAATCAAATAAAGAACGCCTAGGGAATGGGGAATCCCCGCTACTCACCGTATCTCATAAATGTGGTTCGTCGGTTTCAAGATTGCTAGATTGAGAATTTGGATGAACTAGTTGCAACTGAATGTAGAACCAAGCTCACGCTCTCGCGCTATTGCCGGTCTATAGCTATCCTAGGTTTGGGTCCAATCTCTTGCAAACCCTAGCCTAGGAAAGCTAGCATTAGGATCAACATCATCGTCCAATCGCGCACCGAGCCCAATCTCTTGCAAACTCGGTCCACGACCTAGATTGGGATAGTTCCTACCCGTCCAATCTCTTGCAAACGAGTATCGGCATGGAATTGCAACCGGGAATCCTAGTATCGGTCCAATCTCTTGCAAACCGATACTTCGAAAATCCGACTCCAACCCAATTCGGATTTCTAGGGTTTCCTATCAAATTGGGATCCAATCTCTTGCAAATCCCAATTGATATGAATACCTAGCCATCCGTAGTAAATTGATCCCAATCTAATCCCTAACAACAATTCTAGCACAATTTCTACCAATTCATCACAAATATGAAAATAGGTTTGTAGGGTTCATCCCCACGCCCAAAGACGTGGAGACTACTCACAAATCATAGCGAGATCACAAAAATAATCGTTGAAATAAGCAATAGAATTCATCACAATATTGAGATAAACAATAAAAATAGAATTTTTAAGGAAAAGAGATGCAAACCAATGGAGTTCTTCAATTAATCCAACAAAATTCCAATCTTTGTCTCCTCTCCAATCACAAGAATAAAGCTAAGAAAACTAATCTAAAAAGCTGCAAAAAATCTAAGAGGGAGCCTCTCAAACTAGGGTAAAAACAGGGTTTAAATAGCCCTCAAAATCGTCCAAAAATCGTGACCAAAATACCCCTGCACAGCCTGTTTTCCGCAGTTTTCGCTACAGGCAGCGCATCGCACTCGGCCGAGTGACAAAAGTCGCTCGGCCGAGTGAGAAACCCTGTAATTTTCCAGTAAGTCGGGGCCTTCAGGGGTCTCTACTTCGGGGGCGGCTCGGCCGAGTGAGTTGTCGTCACTCGGCCGATGACTTCATTGCACTCGGGCGGACGGGATTTACCACTCGGCCGAGTGGGTCTTCTGAAGTTCAGGCAGCCGAAAAACAGTAACTTGGATGTTTTGGAGGGGCTTCGTCTGGGCGCCACTCGGGCGGACGTGATGTCTTCACTCGGCCGATGTGGTCTTCGGTGCTCGGCCGAGTGCACATGTAAATTGTGTCTGTTCTGGTCGGCCGAGCAGTGTCTCGCTGGTCGGCCGAGTGGCTCCCCCACTCGGCCGAGTGGGACACAAAAAATGCCCAATCTGCTTATTTTGGCCTCCTCGTCGCTCCTGCGACGTCCGTTCTTCTTCCGCTCCTCTCCAACAGCAAAATACCCCTCGGGGAGGTCGTTGGTGACCGTCTAGAGTAAGCGCATCTCAGGATCACTCCAAATCGCGCCAAATCACCTGAAATGCGACAAAAACAACAAATCGTGAAAAGCATTGCAATATCGTCGATATATCGTGAAAAACATGATTTGGGCGATCTAAATGGCATGCAAATATGCGGAAAAAGGGTGTAAAATAAGGAGTAATCAACAACTAGTCGGTCGGTGAATGATCTTTGACCGACTAACAGTCGAAATAGAGTAGGTTGACTACAAGATGAATTAGTCGGTTTAAGAACAAATGCTGACCGACTAGTTTCTCAACTAGTCAGTCAACAAACGTTCTTTGACCGACTAACTCGAAACAGTAACTCAGGCTGTTCAGAGGCAAGCTCAACTAGTCGATCTAAGAAGGATTCCTAACCGACTAGATCGTCATCTAGTCGGTCGGTGACTCTTCTTTGACCGACTAATTGACCAACAGGAAATGAGCTGAAATGAGCAAGGCATTCTCGTCGGTTCAAGAGGAATTGCCGACCGACTAGATCGTCATCTAGTCGGTTGGTTGTTCTTCTTGAACCAACTAACATGCACTAGACGCCGAGGGAAGAAGCGATAGGCTTCGAGAAAGTTTCTAATGGCTTCTATGATAATCCTAGCTCTAAGACATGAGCGAAATGAAGATTATATTGTAAGTCCTACTCAAGGCTTAACATTCTAAACTATGAAGCTAGAAGACAATAAATAATACATGACGAACCGTCTTCAAAGCTTTAATCTTCATTCCGCTTGACTTCAATATTGCTCCTTGAGCTTCAACGAAGCTTCAGGCACTCGATCATGCGTACTGAGAAGTCTTGAGACGTCGCTTTAGATGTACGTAGCATTTTGGCGACGATCTCCATAACTGCGCTCACAAAGTGTTAGTTCACGATATATTTATGTTTGCTCATCATCCAAAACCAAATCCGGGGAATCAATACTCAACATTCTCCCCCTTTTTGGTGATGACAAACCAACATAAATAATAAGCAATAATAATGATTCAATTGAAATTTACTTACTCCCCCTGCATTGATGACATGTTAGTTCCGTATTCAACAATAATCATATGCATCAAGCAGCGAGGAAGATATAAAGTATGAATCCCATTATTGACATATATGATTTAAATCCATTTTTATATCTTCACTCCCCCTGAATCTAACACATCAAATTAGATTCATGGTAAATTCCTTTGAATTATTAATTAGCCCATCGTCATTATTATATCTCTCCCCCTTTGGCATTAGCAAAAAGAGCGGGAGGAGATCAACGACAAAACCAATGGCTAAAAAATAACGTATGGGAGTCGAAGAATACGACCACGGTCCAAAAGACACCAATGTAAAAATACCGAATTAAAGCAAAGCGTGCCCAATGAGACCAAAATCGAAAATCGAGATACGAAATCATCAATCCATATGTGAAAATCGAAAAACGAAATCACCAAGCCATAGGCGAAAATCGAAAAACGAAATCATCAAACCATAGGTGAAAATCAAAATACGAAATCATCAAGCCATAGGCGAAAATCGAAAAACGAAATCATCAAACCATAGGCGAAAATCAAAAATACGAAATCATCAAGCCATAGGCAAAAATCAAAATCCGAAATCATCAAGCCATAGGCGAAAATCGAAATCCGAAATCATCAAAACTCAAATCAATTTTACGTATTGAGTTTTGGAACATACTCTCCAATATCAACATTCTTGGTTAATAAAGTGCATAGAAAACAATTCTATGTTCCATAGAAAGAAGTCTATTTAACCAAGATAATAGTCGAGCGACGAAATCAATATCAGAGACATAAATCCAATGAGAATACCAAATGTAGTATGCAAAAATGTTATGCCAAAAATAGATAGAACATCATAGAACTTATGGCATACACTAATCTAGCACACTAGGATTTAAATTGAAACAAAATGATACCAATCGTAATACAATCTACCAATGGATGCATTTAACACACTTGGATACCAATGTAGATCAGAAGTAAGAATATACTTACAACTTTAAGCTCCCCCTACATTGGTGCATCGATCAAGCACCATCAACTCCGTTTGAATGAAAGTTTTTGCAAATCGAGGAGTTGGTAGGGTTGGTATCCCAAAGCGGATTGAACCTCGAAAACTTCATTTTGGTATCCAAAAATCCTTTTGGATCCAATGGGTTAGACAACAAATTTGAAATACGAAATAAATATTATTGTAACCCATAAATTAATATAATCAAAATCAATTTTATAAACACATGCCTTGGTACCCATAACATGATCATAAACTCATGGTACCAAGCATTGAAGGGTTAAAGGAACTAACCCTTCGGAAACCAAGTCCAAGAGGAACTTGACTTCCCAACATAATCATCATTCAAAATAACATCATTAATATATGATTTCACATAAACGTTCATAGCATCATCGCTAGTGTTCTTGGGACCCCAAATAGTGTACATTTTGGGAATCCTCTTCCTAGTGGTTGCATGCACAAAAGTTTGATTTCTATGTGGTGCATGTGGCCTAGGAGCATGGGATCTAGCAATAGTATGATGATGTGTGTATGCATGAGGATGATTATGAGAGTAGGCATGCACATATGGATGAGATGTTTGAACATAAGCATTAGGATGTGCATGAGCATGATTACGTGCATGTGGGTGTCTTATATGAGTGTTTGCACGTGCTCGTGGGCGCGGAGCATAAAAATCATCATTAATATGAACCGGTGGAGTAGGATGTGTGTTCCTACGTGGCATAGCATGTGAGTAAAAAAATGCATGACCCCTCTTTGGAGGTCCACCCAAAGTGGGTTTCTTTCCAATCGGGGGTGTGTACGAAGTGGAAGCACTATTGGTAGGAGAACTACCAATGGGGTGTTTGCTCCCACTCGTTGAGGCGTCGGAAGTAGGCCTAACAAAGGTTGTAGACGATTTGGATGAGTCTCCCATCTTATACCCCAAGCCAATATGGTGTTTGGCCGGAAGTAAGTCATTTAGGATATTATCCAAATGGCCCTTACCTTTATTGAAATCATTGATACGGCCTAATGTGAACTCATACTTCTCTTTGAGAGAATGCATCGAAGCATCCAAAGTGGATACTTGCGATGTGAGTGCATAAACACGAGATTTGAGATTTTCATTCTCAATACTCAAAGTTGAGTTTTGAAAAGTCAAATCCACCATCTTGTGTTCATCCGATTTCTCAAAATGAACATGCTCAAGTTGAGATTTGAGGTTCTTCACCTCATTTCTCAACAAGCCATTATGAGTAAGCAAACTTGCTTTCTCATTAGCGAGTGTCTCAACAATGGTGTCATTGTTGGTGATGGTAGACTTAGGAGAGGTTTGGAGGCTAACAAGTTCATCTTTGGTCTTAGTATATCTATCTACTAGTTTAATAAATTTAGACCAAATTTCTTGGTTAGCTAACCTCATTTCTTCTATAGTAGGTTCTCCGCCTTCATCCTCGCTACCATCCTCGCTTTCATCCTCGCTATCATCGAAGGAGGACTTTTGACCTTTTGCCTCATCATTAGCCATGATGAAAACTTTTGCTTTCTCCACTCTTCCATCATCGACTCTCCACTTGAGGAATCCTCTTCGGAGTCGGTGAATGTGCCAACAAGCCCTTTCTTGTGCTTTCTCGACTTGTCGTACTTAGATGCCTTCCCCTTCTCCTTGTGTTTGTAGAGAGGACAATCCGGTTTGATGTGTCCTGGCTTGTTGCATTTATAACACACGGGAGTAGAAGCATTAGTCGAAATAACTTTAGATTTACTCAAAAATTTACCTTTTCGGAAGAATCGATCGAACTTCCTTGCCATACGGGCAATGGATTCCATGTCCAATTCGTCTTCCGATTCTTCATCATCGGTAGATGGAGCGGCCTTGAATGTAATCGCCTTTTTCTTTGGCTCGTCTTGCTTCAAGTACGCCTTCATCTTTTCCCTCATCCAGATCTTACTATCCTTGCGTACCTCATAAGACAACAAGGTACCCATTAGTTGTACGACTGTATATTTATTCATGTCATTACCTTCCTCGATGGCGAAGGTACGCTTTTCCCAACATGATGGAAGACCGTCGATAATCTTTGAGTATTTCTCCTTTTGGGTGTAGGTTTTCCCAAGAGCATCCAAGTCGTTGGATATATCCACGAAGCGAGCATAGTACTCCTTCATGGTTTCACCCTGCTCCATATGAAACAACTCAAATTCTTTGTTAGCAACGACGAGTTTAGAGTCTTTTACCGTACTTGATCCTTCGTGCAAAATGAGGAGTTGGTTCCATATTTGATATGCACTCTTACATGTGCATATCTTGTTGAAGTCCTCGGGCTCCAACGCACAATTCAAGGCATTCATTGCCTTGGCATTGGCTACTTCTGCGGCGACCTCCGCGGGAGTCCACTTCGTGAAATCTTCTTCGGAAGGCTCGACATACTCCGTCATGGTGGCTCTCCATAGTGAAGCGCTCCGGAGGAAAATTTGCATCCGGCATTTCCAGTACCCGTAGTTGGTACCGTTGAAGTGTGGAGGCCTGACGGAGGATAGTCCTTCCATAACAGAAGAAGCTCCATCGCGGTTCTTGAAGACGTTGTAGTCGTTGTTCGTCATAGCTCTCAACTTTGGCTATGTGTAGCTTTGAACTTGGCTTTGATACCAATTGTAGTGCCATGTATAGCTACTGCACATGTACTAGGAGGGGGGGGTGAATAGTACTTTTAAATAATAGGGAGAGTTATTCCTAATTATCGTGCAATTAACAAACAACAATGCGGAATAACAACGATCAACAAGAATAAATGCAGACGCAAACAAATGGTTTAATGGGTTCAGATCCACCCAAGTCTCCCCGACTTGTTCCCGGTGATCCTACGTCCCAACCACCCAGATCCCCTCCGGATACTTGAGTTAGAAATCCTAACTCAAGATTTTCAATATGCCCACTTGTGAAAACCTCGCAAGCGCAAACTAACTACAAACGATGTCCGTGAATCCCACAACCCGGGATCACGCAAACTCTCACAACCGAGAGTATACAATTCAAATAACGAATGTAAATGAAATGAAATTCTTACCAACAAAATACCTATGCCTTGAGTATTCTTACCAAATTAGGGCAAGGGGGATTTTGATGGAGGAAGATGGCACCAAACCCTAGCTTCAAGAAGATGACCAGCAATGGAAGCCTAGGGTGGAGATGGTGACCTAGAATCAAGCTTCTAGCTTGAATGACACACAATGGAGAGAATCTCTCTTGAGGATTTAGGGCTCAAGAACTTGAGGGAGAGATTCTTGTGAGAAGAGAGAGCTTGGAAATAGAGTTGATTGCTCGTCTCTTTTGATCTGAAAATATCTCTAATATATTGCTTAACCCCTTCAAGAAATGAATCAGGATTCTATTTATAGGGGCAAGGAAAACCGAGTTCAAAAAGATCCCAACGGCTCTATTCTGAACCAGACTAGTCGGTCAAAGAAGGATCACTGACCGACTAGTTCATCAACTAGTCGGTCGGTGATATAACGTAGACCGACTAACGGTTGAACAGCCAAAAGGTCGAAGTACAGGAGATGACAACTAGTCGGTCTAAGAAGACTTGCCGACCGACTAGTTTCACAACTAGTCGGTCGGTGAATGATCTTTGACCAACTAACAGTCGAAATAGAGTAGGTTGACTACAAGATGAATTAGTCGGTTTAAGAACAAATGCTGACCGACTAGTTTCTCAACTAGTCGGTCGACAAACGTTCTTTGACGGACTAACTCGAAATAGTAACTCAGGCTGTTCAGAGGCAAGCTCAACTAGTCGGTCTAAGAAGGATTCCTAACCGACTAGATCGTCATCTAGTCGGTCGGTGACTCTTCTTTGACCGACTAATTGACCAACAGGAAATGAGCTGAAATGAGCAAGGCATTCTAGTCGGTTCAAGAGGAATTGCCGACCGACTAGATCGTCATCTAGTCAGTTGTTTGTTCTTCTTGAACCAACTAACATGCACTAGACGTCGAGGGAACAAGCGATAGGCTTCGGGAAAGTTTCTAATGGCTTCTATGATAATCCTAGCTCTAAGACATGAGCGAAATGAAGATTATATTGTAAATCCTACTCAAGGCTTAACATTCTAAACTATGAAGCTAGAAGACAATAAATAATACATGACGAACCGTCTTCAAAGCTTCAATCTTCATTCCTCTTGACTTCAATATTGCTCCTTGAGCTTCAACGAAGCTTCAGGCACTCGATCATGCGTATTGAGAAGTCTTGAGACGTCGCTTTAGATGTACGTAGCATTTTGGCGACGATCTCCATAACTGTGCTCACAAAGTGTTAGTTCACGATATATTTATGTTTGCTCATCATCCAAAACCAAATCCAGGGAATCAATACTCAACACTCCTTCCTTGGCTCTGCCAGACGCATGTGTCCACGGGCTCCATCAGACTCCAGCAATTCGGCTCCCAGCACCTCTTCAAGGACTCCACATGTAACCCGCAAGAGATAAGCCACATCATTCTGATGTGGATAATTCTTCCCCAGAATAAATGTATTCCAAAGAGGGTCATCAACATAAGTATTTAAAATTAAAGAGGGTTGACAACACTTCCCTGGTAATAAATCTCTACTCTCGTGCACCACGTTGATCAACTCCTCGTTGTTCGCCTCAGGTTGTTCAGGTAGCTTTGGCATATAAGCGTGGGTCTCATCAGGCAACTCCTCATCATCGTCGGACTCGCCCATCGCACTTCCTGATCATATTCAATATCATCCATGGGTGCTAACTCCTCGCTCTCCTCCTCGTATACGTATCATCGTACCTCTTGATCATATGTATGTGTATCCTGTAAAAGGCGCAATGAGTCATCAAAATTTGAATCATAAAAAACATCATACACGGGAGAGGAATCAAATGTAAGAAACGAGGGGGGTAAAGAGATCTCCCTGAGTGGGAGCAGTAAGCTCTGATGGGTGATCCTCTGAGGGATGCTAAGCCTTCGTAGAAGGTGGGGGTGGTGCAATCTTATCTGTGGCCTCCCCCTCAACATTAACCTCTGGCTCTGCATTGATACTTGTCACGCCCCGCCCATCCAAGTACGGGGGCGTAGCTGACGAGGTCGCCGTAGTATTCAGACACAGGCTTCGAGCCCTCTTATCTAAATACTACTAGGCATTTTTTGTGGTTTAATATTAAATACGAGCAGGCCACTGCAATAACACTGGAGTAGTACACATAGAAAGAAAAGTGCTCCAACAGAAATAAAAACGCAGTACTGAAAAGTAAATACATCAACACTGAAGTTACATTACATCAAATAAGTCCATATACATACATACATACATCATCTGTACAACGGGGTACAAAAAGCGGTACAACAAAAGAAACCCCAGCCCAAAAGTACAATAGCACACACCCGGTACAACGCACCCACTAATCTAACCCCGGGAAATCTAACTGTACAAAGTCTCCTGAAGGCACTACCTCGGTAGCACTGGCATCGACCTCCGGCTCTGGAACACCCGAAGACTGCTCGGGACTCGCACCTGTAAACCACGGGATGGGACACGTCAACGCGTGACCCAGTAGGAACTCCTAATCTCCCTAGTAGAACCCAGTTTAGAACTGGTCTCCCTAACTAACTAACTAACTAACCACAGGTGTCACATCATCACATTTTACGCAGAAATTAAAAACAGAGTATAAGTGCTGAAAGTAAACAACAGTGAACAGAACTGAAGTAACAAATGATTAAATTAAGTAAATTAAATTGTTGTTCTGTATTTGGAACCCGGATAAACCATAGGCTGCTAAGAGAGCGGACTTCACCCAGGGTGGGTGAAAAGTGGTACCACTCCAGCGACACGAGCACTGGAGGGGCCTCTCGTAACTCCGTACCCGACTGGACAAGGTACCGGAGTGAGAATCATCTCGGTTTTTCTGTGGGTCAAACGGAGAAAACCATCAATTACCGTCCAGGTGCGTCACGAGCGCACCGGCGGCCTCTCTAACTCTAGTCAACTCCCCCTTCCGGGAGTGACGAAGCGAGTGAGAAATCATATCGTGTCCGCTTCTTAACACCTACAATTTACCCGTGTTTCCCCCAAACCCCGTGTCACCCTCCTCTGGGGAGGACTTAATCATTTTCCTTATATCAATTTCATGTGAGATAAAATAAAACATATGAGCAATTGGGGTAAAAGAACCACAACCAAGAATATACGAAAAGCAACATAAGAGAAATGTTTCCATAGTCAAATTGTCCATTTCCTTCATGTTCTCCATCTTCCCACCTCTCTTTCCTTTCCACATTTCATATTCCACAACAAACCGATCATCTTATGTAACCACACAACTAGTGATTCGACAAGTATATGGTATAATGGCCAATTAGTTCAGGTAATAAAATACATAGGCATAAGAGAGGTAATATGAACATGTACACATAGTACAACATCACCCAAACCATTTCAGGTTACTGGAAATGCACAATCAGTCAGATTGAAGGCCAGATTAAGGGCATTTATAGTTAGAATTTAGGAAAACTTAAAGCTGAAAAGTTGCAGGTATGACAGTTTTGCATCACCACACCAAATTTCAGAAAATAATATGACATGTGTGATTTATTGTGCTCAAATTAGTAAAAGATGGCAATTCTGCAGAAAAACAGAAACATTGCATCAACTTAATCAGTGATTTGATCCTATTTACAATCAGATCTGGGTAAAATAAAAAATATGGTATTGTGTATCTTGAAGAGTAGTTGTCCAAAATGTCCTAAAACACTTAATTTCATCAAGTTAAGAGGTGGTAATCACCATTTTAGTGCAGGATGTCAAAACTGCCAGAATTTCGACATGTTGTAGAAAAAGCTCCATTTCTCCTAGTTTACGAATTGAACATATATCATATCTTATATGATTTTAGGGTAGGATTTCGAGATCTACATGAATATATTTATTTCAGATTTTATTTTGATATAGGTTGGGAGATATGCCTGTTTTAACAGAGGCTAAAACTGCTGGAAATTTCAGAACAGATTCATGAACACAAAAGATAAGTTTTTCCAAGCAAACATGCATGCAAGTGAACTCCAAGGTGGAGATGGGTATCCTACTAAGTGGAGTTGAGATTCCTACTAACTCCACATATGAAACTCAACATAATTTTAACATCAAATTGTTACATTTACTAAATTAATGAGAAAACCAATCCTAAACCAAACTCTACTATGTGATTAGAGTTCCTACCTTGTAAAAAGTCCTCCAAATATGATCTTGGGCCCTTCTTAGTCCTTGATGACACTTGAGCCTCCTTCAAAATCTCCTTCCTTCAAGCTCCTAATTTGTCTCCAATTTGTTGGATTTTTGGGCTATTTTTGGGCTCATTTGGTGTTGAAATGTGAAGGGAAATTTGTGGGCTTTTTAGTGCTTGAAGAGGGATTATTTAGAAGGGTGTTTTAAGGAAGGAGATGAAACAAAATGAAAGAAAAGGGGCATGCACAATTTCGGCCAGAAATGGAAAGTGAGGGAGAGAGTGAAATGAGATTTTTTTTTTCTTTTCTTGGTTTTGTTTTTCATTGCCTAGATTTTAGGATTCCTTAAAACCCTCTCCTTCTTACACCTAATAAGCCATGTGTCTCATATTAATTAAAAACATGACACATAGCAAGTGTGTTGTCATGGTAAGAAAAATGTGGATTTTGAATTTTTAAGAAAATCAAAATACATGGAGAAATACTACATACACTCCAAATACATGTATTTTTCCAAATACTCTCCTTTACTAAATTCAAGAAATGAGTTTAAAATCTTTTAAAATAAATTCCTACATCAAATAATTAAAAGAAAAATATGGGCATACTCCCCAAAAATATACGGACGTATCAATGTCAAAAATAAATACGCGTATATAGAAATTAGGGTCATTACATCCTACCCCCCTTAAAATAAATTCCGTCCTCGGAATTTCAAATTAAGGGAGAAAAACTTTCTATACATCATATCATATACAAAAACAAAATTACATCAGATAAACAAGTGAGGGTATTTCTCTTTCATCTCATCCTCAAGTTCCCAGGTAGACTCTCCTGGTGACTCTCGGTGCCACATAACCCTCATTAGATTGATCGACTTCTTTCTCAGCATCTTCTGCCTCCGGTCTAAGATGGCTACAGGTTGTTGATCATAAGCCAAGTCTGGTCGCACTTCGATCTCAGAGAAGTCGACGACATGATCCGGATTTCCAACACATCTCCTGAGTTGCGATATATGAAACACATTATGCACTCCCTCAAGAGATGCTGGCAAAGCAATTCTGTAAGCCACTTCTCCGACACGAGCCAGAACTTCAAAAGGTCCGATATATCTTGGGCTCAGCTTCCCACGTCTTCCGAAAAGAATCAACCCTCGTGTCGGCGAGATCTTCAAAAATACCAATTCTCCTGGTTGAAATTCCAAATGTCGTCTCTTTGCATCTGCCCAGTGCTTGTAACGGTCCTGAGCTATGCGAAGATTGTCTCTGATGACTCTCACAACATCTATGGTTTCAGCGATCATATCAGGGCCCAAAAATTCACGATCTCCAACATCATCCCAACTGAGAGGAGATCGGCACTTCCTTCCATATAAGGCTGCAAATGGCGCCATACATATGCTGGCTTGATAACTGTTGTTGTAGGCGAACTCTACCAGATGTAGATGTTCGTCCCAAGAACCTTTGAAATCCAGCATGCACGCCCTCAGCATATCTTCTAGAATCTGAATTGTCCTCTCTGACTGACCGTCTGTCTGTGGATGGTATGCAGTGCTGAAATTCAGTTGAGTTCCCAAGCTAGCCTGCAGACTTCTCCAAAAATGAGACGTAAACCTTGTGTCACGGTCGGAGACTATACTTACAGGTACTCCGTGAAGCCACACGATTTCCTGTATACATGACTAATCAGAATCTAAACCAATAATAAACAAACAGAAACAAAACAATGAATCTCACCTCCATGTATCTCTTAGCAAGATGGTCTGTCGACTGGCCGACTCGAAAAGGTATGAAGTGAGCTGATTTGGTTAATCGGTCAACGATTACCCAAATAGCATCATGTCCTCGAGAAGTGCGAGGTAAGCCAGTTACAAAATCCATCGTCACATGCTGCCACTTCCACTCTGGAATTGGAAGAGGTTGCAGAAGTCCTGCCGTTCTCTGATGCTCGGCCTTGACTTGCTGACATGTCATACATGAAGCTACACTTCTAGCCACACTACGCTTCATGTCGTGCCACCAAAAATGTTGTCGCAGATCACGATACATTTTGGTGCCTCCAGAATGAATAGAATAAGGTGAGCTATGAGCTTCCTTCAACAGTTCATCCCGAATGTCACCTGATGGCACACAGATCCTGCTCCCAAAACACAGAGATCCATCTTCATGAACATAAAAATCATTACGAAGTCCAGCTTCTGTCTGCTCACGAATCTTCTTCAACTTCGCATCTCCAGACTGAGCTGCCTTAATCCTCTCAACTAATTCAGATTGAACCTGCAAGTTCATCATCATCACTGAGGAACCAGGTAAGACAACTTCAATCTCCAACTGTCGAATATCACCTCGAAGTTCCCTCTGAGCTGTCAACATCATTACTGTCGGCATGCGACTAAGAGCATCAGGTACTACGTTGACTTTCCCAGGGTGATATTGGAGCTCGACATCATAATCAGCCATCAACTCGAGCCATCTGCGCTGCCTCATATTCAGCTCTTTCTGAGTGAACACATACTTCAAACTCTTGTGATCTGTGTATATTTTTACACGTTCACCCAGAAGGAAATGTCTCCACAACTTCAATGCAAACACCACTGCTGCTAATTCCAAGTCATGCGTAGGATAGTTCCTCTCATGAGTCTTCAACAATCTAGAAGCATAAGCTACTACCCTACCATGTTGATGGAGAACACATCCCAATCCTCTGCCTGACGCATCACAGTAAATCTCATAACCACCCGAACGGTCTGGAATCGTCAGGACAGGCGCAGTGATCAATCTATGCTTCAGTTCATCAAATGCTTGCTGACATTCCTCTGACCAACTGTAAGCAACATTCTTCTTGGTTAAATGAGTCATCGGTGCAGCGATCTTAGAAAAATCCTTGATGAACTTCCTGTAGTATCCAGCCAATCCCAAGAAACTTCTGATCTCTGTTACTGACTTAGGAACTGGCCACTTCTCTACTGCAGCAACCTTCTCCGGATCTACAGCTATCCCATCTCCAGATACAACATGTCCCAGATAAGCAACCTTGGTCAGCCAAAACTGACACTTGCTGTACTTAGCATATAACTGGTGCTGTCTCAGAGTCTCTAGGACTATCCTCAGATGCTCAGCATGATCTTCCTCTGATCTCGAGTACACCAAGATATCATCTATGAAGATGACCACAAACTTATCCAGATACTCATAGAAGACTTGGTTCATCAACCTCATGAATGTGGCTGGTGCATTAGTAACACCGAAAGGCATCACTAAGAACTCATAATGACCATATCGGGTTCTAAATGCAGTCTTTGGAACATCTGATCCTCTGACCTTCACATGATGATATCCGCTTCTCAAATCCAGCTTTGAATACACTCGCGATCCACCCAACTGATCAAAGATGTCATCGATCCTGGGAAGAGGATACTTGTTCTTCACAGTGACTTTATTCAACTATCGGTAGTCAATGCACATCCTTCGAGATCCATCCTTCTTGTTCACTAAAAGCACTGGCGCACCCCATGGCGAAACACTCGGTTGAATCAAACCACGCTCTGACAAATCCTTCAACTGACTACGAAGCTCAGCTAATTCTGGAGGAGCCATACGGTATGGAGCCTTCGCAATCGGTTGAGTGCCTGGAATCAGATCGATAGTGAACTCCAATGATCTATCCGGAGGAAGTCCATAGATATCGTCTGGAAAGACATCAGGAAAATCTCGGACTACCCTCGGCAATACAGGTTCAGCATCCATCTCCATCATTACTTCTACTGGGCTGGCCTTAAACTTCAATGGTCCAAGGGAACTACAACCACTAAGAAATTCAAACTCGGGATGATCTGGAATCCGAAACACTATCTTCCTGAGCCTACAATCTATAGTGGCATAGAACATCCCTAACCAGTCTATCCCAAATACTGCTTCAAAATGAGGCATCTCCATTACTAAGAAATCTGCATACAGCCTACGTCCACAAATCTCAACAGGACACTGTCGGTATCCCGAAGAACTGCGGATCACTCCATTCCCTGTATGGATATTCCAACTAGAAGCAAAGGAGTCTACTACTAATGAATTCCTAGTCACAAATGGTTGAGACATGAAGCAATGGGATGCTCCCGAATCGAAAAGTGACAAGGTAGGGAAGGAAGTAACTCTAATAACACCTAAGAGAATAAACATAAGCTAACATAAGAATCTAAACATCCTAATCACAATCACAAGCATAACATATCACAATAAAATAATAAAGCATTCAATTCTAAAAAGAAATAGGTACCAGTGATAACACGACCGGTGTCCTCTGCCTCAACAGCCGTCATGGTGAAAGCCTGACGCCTCGGCGCCGCCCTCCTAGGGGTCTGCTGCTGCTGCTGCGGAGGCCTAGGTGGTCCTCTCTGAGTCACTGCACCAGGCGCTGGTGGAGCTGGCAGTGGAAGCCTCTGTGGTGCCGGCGGAAGGGTCCTCTGTTGCTGCTGCACAGGCCGGACTGCCACTTGTGCCCCAGGACCTGAAGTCTGTCCTTGCTGAGGACACTGCCTACTGATGTGCCCAGACTGACCACAGGTAAAGCACCGCCCATGTCTAAACCTGCAATCTCGCTGCTCATGCCCAGGCTTCCCACAAAATGCACAAGACTGACGCCTCTGTGGTGCTGGTGGAGCTCCAGGCCTCCTAAACTGAGTGGTCTGAGTGGGCCTCGGGAAACTCCTCTGCTGACCCGCAGGGCGTCTCTCAGATGCTGCTGGGCCTCTACCCACACTCTTCAGGTGCGTCTCATGCATCCTGGCCGCCTCTAGTACGGCACTGTAAGTAAGCAACACCTGAGTCGACATCGCCGCTCTGAACTCGGGGTCCAACCCCATCCTGAATCGCCTAGCTCTGGTGGCCTCTGACTGCACCAACTCTGGAGCAAACTTGCTCAATAGTGAAAACTCTGCATCATAAGCATCTATGCTCCGTCTACCCTGAGTCAGGTGCTCAAACCTCAACCGTAGCTCATCCTTCTTTGTCTCCGGCAGATACTGAGCCTCAAACAACTCTCTGAACTTCTCCCATGAGATCGGCTTGGTCAAATGTAGCTCCTGGGTGTCCCACCAATCTCGTGCCTGATGTGTCAGCTGTCTCTTTGCGGCATCCACCCACTTATCCTTCGGATATCCAATAGCCTCCAGATCGTCCTCAGAATGCCTAATCCACTCGTCCACCTCCAGAGGACTCTCCTTGCCCGAAAAGGATCTCGGGTGCAAAGCTCTAAACTGCCTGATACCCACTGGCTTCGGTGGCGCACCACTAGCCACCCTATCCTCCATCTGCTGCATATGCTCCAGAATCCCTATCAGAATCTTCCCCATCAGGGAAGCCTCAGAAGAAGCAGCATCAGAAGCATGGGTCCTGTTCTCGGACGATCCATTCCCAGGATCCATTCTGCAAGAATGAACAGGGAAACAACATTCAGTACCAAAATTGTGAATCATAATGTTGGAGCTTACTTGTACTATTCTTACGTGTATCGCAGTGTCGAGACCTGCATGGGCCACCACAAAAACCTGTCACGCCCCGCCCATCCAAGTACGGGGGCGTAGCTGACGAGGTCGCCGTAGTATTCAGACACAGGCTTCGAGCCCTCTTATCTAAATACTACTAGGCATTTTTTATGGTTTAATATTAAATACGAGCAGGCCACTGCAATAACACTGGAGTAGTACACATAGAAAGAAAAGTGCTCCAACAGAAATAAAAACGCAGTACTGAAAAGTAAATACATCAACACTGAAGTTACATTACATCAAATAAGTCCATATACATACATACATACATCATCTGTACAACGGGGTACAAAAAGCGGTACAACAAAAGAAACCCCAGCCCAAAAGTACAATAGCACACACCCGGTACAACGCACCCACTAATCTAACCCCGGGAAATCTAACTGTACAAAGTCTCCTGAAGGCACTACCTCGGTAGCACTGGCATCGACCTCCGGCTCTGGAACACCCGAAGACTGCTCGGGACTCGCACCTGTAAACCACGGGATGGGACACGTCAACGCGTGACCCAGTAGGAACTCCTAATCTCCCTAGTAGAACCCAGTTTAGAACTGGTCTCCCTAACTAACTAACTAACCACAGGTGTCACATCATCACATTTTACGCAGAAATTAAAAACAGAGTATAAGTGCTGAAAGTAAACAACAGTGAACAGAACTGAAGTAACAAATGATTAAATTAAGTAAATTAAATTGTTGTTCTGTATTTGGAACCCGGATAAACCATAGGCTGCTAAGAGAGCGGACTTCACCCAGGGTGGGTGAAAAGTGGTACCACTCCAGCGACACGAGCACTGGAGGGGCCTCTCGTAACTCCGTACCCGACTGGACAAGGTACCGGAGTGAGAATCATCTCGGTTTTTCTGTGGGTCAAACGGAGAAAACCATCAATTACCGTCCAGGTGCGTCACGAGCGCACCGGCGGCCTCTCTAACTCTAGTCAACTCCCCCTTCCGGGAGTGACGAAGCGAGTGAGAAATCATATCGTGTCCGCTTCTTAACACCTACAATTTACCCGTGTTTCCCCCAAACCCCGTGTCACCCTCCTCTGGGGAGGACTTAATCATTTTCCTTATATCAATTTCATGTGAGATAAAATAAAACATATGAGCAATTGGGGTAAAAGAACCACAACCAAGAATATACGAAAAGCAACATAAGAGAAATGTTTCCATAGTCAAATTATCCATTTCCTTCATGTTCTCCATC
Organism: Scilla litardierei; assembly: GCA_030789695.1. NCBI lineage: Eukaryota > Viridiplantae > Streptophyta > Magnoliopsida > Asparagales > Asparagaceae > Scilla > Scilla litardierei. The sequence continues at coordinate 112,456,539 of CM061141.1, forward strand.
TTCCCACCTCTCTTTCCTTTCCACGTTTCATATTCCACAACAAACCGATCATCTTATGTAACCACACAACTAGTGATTCGACAAGTATATGGTATAATGGCCAATTAGTTCAGGTAATAAAATACATAGGCATAAGAGAGGTAATATGAACATGTACACATAGTACAACATCACCCAAACCATTTCAGGTTACTGGAAATGCACAATCAGTCAGATTGAAGGCCAGATTAAAGGCATTTATATTTAGAATTTAGGAAAACTTAAAGCTGAAAAGTTGCAGGTATGACAGTTTTGCATCACCACACCAAATTTCAGAAAATAATATGACATGTGTGATTTATTGTGCTCAAATTAGTAAAAGATGGCAATTCTGCAGAAAAACAGAAACATTGCATCAACTTAATCAGTGATTTAATCCTATTTACAATCAGATCTGGGTAAAATAAAAAATATGGTATTGTGTATCTTGAAGAGTAGTTGTCCAAAATGTCCTAAAACACTTAATTTCATCAAGTTAAGAGGTGGTAATCACCATTTTAGTGCAGGATGTCAAAACTGCCAGAATTTCGACATGTTGTAGAAAAAGCTCCATTTCTCCTAGTTTACGAATTGAACATATATCATATCTTATATGATTTTAGGGTAGGATTTCGAGATCTACATGAATATATTTATTTCAGATTTTATTTTGATCTAGGTTGGGAGATATGCCTGTTTTAACAGAGGCTAAAACTGCTGGAAATTTCAGAACAGATTCATGAACACAAAAGATAAGTTTTTCCAAGCAAACATGCATGCAAGTGAACTCCAAGGTGGAGATGGGTATCCTACTAAGTGGAGTTGAGATTCCTACTAACTCCACATATGAAACTCAAAATAATTTTAACATCAAATTGTTACATTTACTAAATTAATGAGAAAACCAATCCTAAACCAAACTCTACTATGTGATTAGAGTTCCTACCTTGTAAAAAGTCCTCCAAATATGATCTTGGGCCCTTCTTAGTCCTTGATGACACTTGAGCCTCCTTCAAAATCTCCTTCCTTCAAGCTCCTAATTTGTCTTCAATTTGTTGGATTTTTGGGCTATTTTTGGGCTCATTTGGTGTTGAAATGTGAAGGGAAATTTGTGGGCTTTTTAGTGCTTGAAGAGGGATTATTTAGAAGGGTGTTTTAAGGAAGGAGATGAAACAAAATGAAAGAAAAGGGGCATGCACAATTTCGGCCAGAAATGGAAAGTGAGGGAGAGAGTGAAATGAGATTTTTTTTTTCTTTTCTTGGTTTTGTTTTTCATTGCCTAGATTTTAGGATTCCTTAAAACCCTCTCCTTCTTACACCTAATAAGCCATGTGTCTCATATTAATTAAAAACATGACACATAGCAAGTGTGTTGTCATGGTAAGAAAAATGTGGATTTTGAATTTTTAAGAAAATCAAAATACATGGAGAAATACTACATACACTCCAAATACATGTATTTTTCCAAATACTCTCCTTTACTAAATTCAAGAAATGAGTTTAAAATCTTTTAAAATAAATTCCTACATCAAATAATTAAAAGAAAAATATGGGCATACTCCCCAAAAATATACGGACGTATCTATGTCAAAAATAAATACGCGTATATTGAAATTAGGGTCATTACAATACTCCCCGAGTGTCTCGTCTCAGTTATCTCATCAGAAGTAACTACAATCGTGCCAGGTGTCACTGTATCGTCGGAGGTGACACCGTCCATATTCTCACAACGCACTGCCTCAGCCTCCTCCTCGGGTTGCTCAGTATAGAAGGCAATGTAAACTTAAACTTCTCCTTTTTATAACTTCTTCTTCCTTTCCGTCCTGGAACACGAGGCACCCTATAGTGTGGGTTGGCCTTCTCAGTAGTAGGTGCAGGTGGCTCTATGGGATCCTGTATCTCGGCCACGGTATAAAAGTGGGTCTTGTGCCCCTCAACTAGAGCGTAGACTCCATCATCAATTGTGCCTGTGGAAGATATACAATGAGTAAAAGTCTTGAAATCCAAGCTCAAAAGGGTCACCTGCCGTTATTGTTAATGGACCGGTGTATCGAACTGTGTCCATGATGCTTCTCAATAGGTCCATATATGTGTCCTTCTCTAGCAGCTCAGATGTTTCTATTTGTGGAGTGTTGATGGTGTAAAGGTGAATATGATCACCTTCAAGTGAAGCATACACAACATTAGCCATAACAAAATCGATGAATACTTGGTCGGATGGTTTACCTACCATAACGGTTAGCAAATAGGTAGATCGAGCATCATCTATCATTTGCTCCAAGGTTGTTGACAACTATAGATCACTGAACTTTTCCACTTGCATCATCCTCATAAACTCACGTGATGGTCCCTTTGGCCCTCTAGCGAAGATATGGAGTAGCTGGGAACCATCCCACACATAGTCGGACTTTGCCTGGAACATTCCTAACATTCTTTCGAACCTGTACAAGGCTTCCCTGAAGGACTCTCCATCAGCCTGAACGAATGTCGCAAGATATATGTAGGATCGTGAAGAACCCGGTTGCATCTTTGGAATCACCATCGCTGCATCAACTGTACCTGATCAAGCAAAGTAAACAACCTCGAAAAGACGTCAGTGGTACAAAGAGAGATAAAGATAATAATAATAATAATACCAGGTGGTGGAGAATAATCTCTATCGCTGTTTATTTATTTATTTATTTTATTTTTTTATTTCTTTAACACAGTCTAATCAACCTAATTGTGGTAAATAGATAATATGGCGGAACGCCCCATGGCAACGGCGCCATAAACTTGATCGGCCTGGAATTAACTCCAAAACAATGTCGTTTAACCGCAAGCGCACGGTATAGTGGTAAGCGGGTATCGGACACGGGGAAGCGGTGCTATACTACCTATCTACTCCAAGGTTGAGTTAGACTTGCTGGTTTATTGGTAGATGTGGAATATGGAGTGTCGTAATGTTGATGGATGCGAAGGTCGTGTCACTCGATGTCGCAAACAAAGGACTCCACACAAAGAAAAGAATAAAATATAAACGACTAGGGCTTTAGGACTCACCACTAGGACCGTCAGATGTCGACGCTAGGCTAGGACTCTTACGTTGCATTGGTTTTATTGGGGATTGTACAATCTAGGAAGTGAATTCATACGTCTAGGCATCATGAATCTAACATACCGTATTCACCCCGCTCGCACGATAGATGCATACGGTACGTGCATTAAGGATCTACAATAATCTCACCACTCTCGTGGTTCGAATGCTCTCAACTCATACCACTCTCGTAGGTTAGAGCTTCGAGGTATTTTGGTGGCTCTTATTGACGCAATGACTGTAACGACCCGCTCTCGGGGGCTCGTTACTTATTTGATTTACTCGCAGGTCTGCAGATCACCAGTGAAAACAAAATAGCCACGATGCAGAGATGTACAAAAATACCCAAATAGTGTCCAATTATTACAATCCATAATGTACAAAATGTTCCAATGATACATGAAAGAAAAGAAGTACATAAGTGAAAATAAAACTGAAAGCTGCGGTCTCATGATCGAACTCTGGCTTTGCAACTCAGGAACATCTACCTCAACATGTATGTCGTCTGCGGTGCCACGGAGATGGAACCGTAGGTAAGTCACAACAATTCTAAATATAGAAAAGAAGCAGTGCACAAGTATAACAAAAGTAACTATATACAAGCAGATCAGAGTGAAAATTAAAGTACTGAGCAACAACTGTACACGACTGAATAGTAAAAGTAAACAGAACTGAAAGGAGAGAACAGCTGTACTATGGTAGTGCAAGTGTAAAGCAGGCTAGACAAGTGAAACATGCTACTGCTGTAGCTAAAAGTACGACAAGTAAGGTACTGGTGACTGCACAGGTGTAGTAGGTAAAGTGTGTGTACTATGTAAAGTAAAGGTGACTGTAATACGTAAAGTAAAGGTGACTGTACAAAAGTAACTACACTACATGACTCAAGTCAGAGAGTACAATATGTGACCATTGAGTTCATCTCTTGCCTGGGTGTGCTTACCCAGACGAACGCCGAAACACAGGCAACTAGACAGGATGCTGAGATGGCAGCATATTTATGTTTACCGAAACACATGCAACTAGACAGGATGCCGAAACACATGCAACTAGACAGGATGCCGAAACCCAGGCAAGTAGGCATGTAGATGAACTCCAGTCACTCCCGCACTCTCTTAAACTATGAGTTACCCCAAAAACCCCAGTGAAGTGTCAAGTATTATACATGATGTTCCACAAGATGTTCCATACGGTGTATCACATGATGCTAGTCAAACCAAGACAACTGGTTGACTTTCTTATTGAAAACCAGCAAGTGGTAACTCATTTCAAAGCAGAATGTGCCAAAGCATAGTGGATGCTAAGGAAATAGAGGATAAAGACAAGTCCAACATTCGGGGTGTCGATTCCATGCTTCGAGCATGTAGTAATGTTGTTTAGCACACAATTTACCCAAGTTGATGGTTGTGTGCTACAACCACCAAAGTTGAAAGTTGGCAAAGTAATTTGTGGTTGATTACTTTCCTATTAGATTAGGTCTCTAGTTTGGTCCAAGTAAATAGCCATTCTGAGGCTATAAGTAGTATTCCTAAGTTCGTACGAGTACACTTATCTAATTTTCTAATTTTAGAATTCGTCGTGACTTACAGAATTCGAGGTTGTCGTAGCAAGCTGAGATTGGATCTAAAGTTTTTACGGGAGTTGGTGTACGAGGATTGGTACCTACAAACACAAAAATACTTAGTTAATGAATGCACTTATTTTCTATCTAATTAATTTGATCGTTTTGATTTTTAAAACTGATTGAAACGGTGTCGAAAAATGTTCTAAATTTTTATATAGGCTAGCTATGAAGAAAGTAATTTTACTGCAAGAGTAAAATATTTTTAGAAGTTTCTGGTAATTTTTCTAATTTTTATAAGCTTAAAAATCAATTTAAAAACTAATTTTACCTAAGTAACGTAATCATTCAACAATTTATTCTGAATGAAATACTAATCGGAATTGTTCAAGTGAGCAGTCAAAACGACCGTCATGAAGAGTACTACAACATATATTTTTCTCACGTATCAGTGTACATGAAAATTACAAGTTACTGATTTTTAAAAGGAATTTACGTATTTAAGTTTTAGGGTTAAAAATTTATTGCAGAAAATCTAAGGGTTTGATTGAGATGAAACTAGTGCCATTGGATTCAGAACTTCATTTCTGATTTCCTGGAGCTGGTCTCTCATTTTTCTGAGGCTTATATTTTTAGTTATGAATTTAAAACCAATAATACCCATTTATCTAATTATAAAATACAATATATACGTAAATATGTTTTCGAATTTACGAAAATACGCTCGAAAATAACCCTCAACTTCGCTCTTCCCTACATGCATGAAGGAGGAGGGTTCTGCTCTCGACGGAGGGAGGTGGGGGCGGCGGTAGTGGCGACAGGCGGCGACGGCGTCGGTGACGAGCGAGAGAGGGTGAGGTGGAGCGGGGGCATTCGGTGCAGCTGCTTTGGGGGGGGACTGCGGTGAGGGCAAGCGACGACGGCAGACGGCAGCGCTGGGAGCGGCAGACGGGGGCCAGGCGACGACGACGGTGGAGATGCGCTGTCGTGCCGTCATCGGAGGTCGGAGACAGGGGGCTCGAGTGCTCGAAGGTGGCAGGCAGGGTAGTCGATGGCGAGGCGTCGTCGGGGACTCGGAGCATCGAAGAGGTGGCGGTCGATGGTCGGGGCTTGAGTCTGTATGGGTTTCGGGGGGGTCTCTGCTGTGGGGAAGAGGGAGGCCAGAGGGCATGGGTTAGGGGTGAGGCTGTGTGTGTGAGCTATGAAATGAGAGGGGGAGAGTTTTGAGAGGATGAAAATGAACGGGGACGTGGGTTTTGCATGGAGAAGAGAGGGAGAGAGGAGAGAGAGAGAGAGAGAGAGAGAGAGAGAGAGAGAGAGAGAGAGAGAGAGATGGGTATTTGAGAGGGGGGGCTTTTTGTGCGGGCCGTGGGGTTTTAAACGAGAGAGTGGAAGGTGGGGGTTGGGTTCGGGGGAGAGTGAAGAGAGATGGGAAGCCAAAGAAAGTGGGGGATGTGTTTTATAATGAGATGATTAATGTAGTAGGTGGGAGTGGAAAAATGGGAATGAACGTGGGAAAATCAATCCACGTTTCTCAGTCTGTCGACAAGGGGGAAGCATCAAATTAGGTGGGATAGAGTTTGTTTGACAAAAGAAACGAAAACGTGAAAACGTTACCTTCGTGGGCTGCTAACCAGTTAAAGGTTAAATGCAATTAAGATACATAATTAGTTTATTAATGGGGTTTAGTTAAAAACGAGAAATTACGATTTTGCCCCTGAAGTTAAACGTGTCCGAAAAATTACGAAAACATAGCCATGGGTTCGTATCGTCGCGAGTATCGCGAATACGAGATCCATTTCAGGGTTTAGGCTACGGAGATACTAGTTTTGGGCCAAAACGTTTAGAAAGCGGGTTTGCGGGTTCTAGGTCGATTTGATGTCAGAAAATTGCGAAATTGAAATTGGGATCCCTAAATGATCATAGAATGATACCGTAGAAGTTTGATAATGTTTTGATGATATTTTATATAAAATTAATTCATTAAGCCAAAACAGTAAAAATTGGAAATGAATTATTATGAAATTGTTTAGAGGCATTTGATAAAATCCGCATTTACTGAAATACACCATAACTAGTTTGATGCTTCAAAAGATTTTTTATAAGAAATTTTGAAATCACTTAAAACTCCTGATCAACCACTATAAAATACTTTTAAAATATGAAAATATGTCAAATACGTAAATAGATGTATTGAAAAATACGGGTCGTTACATTCTACACTCCTTAAAATAATTCCGTTCTCGGAATTTAGAAGACTGATAATTGCCTAAGCAATTCAGACGATCGAGAGGAAGGCTTGACGAACGATCACGATATAGGAAAATAAGTTGTTAATAGCATGCAATATAATGTGATATCATAGCATCAAGGAAAACAAGAGATGTTATGTATGAATACATACTATTGACATCACCATAGCTTCTATAATTATTCTCAAGTCAAAATAGGCTCAGATAGCAGAAGAAGTTGGGTTCAAGAAAGATGAAGAAGTAGCTGCACTAGATTACACGTCTTGGTTTGGTTCATCTCAATTTGTCTCGCACCGTCCTCAAATGCTTCTGAGCGTCCTTCGATTTGCTTCCATTGTCGAACTCGAACTTCTGGTGAACGCTACCCTCCTTAAAATAGACGTAGCTAGAGTTCAGGCGAATTAAGAAGGTCAATCGAAAGGTCATCAAGCTAAAGGAAGGGTGACGATGTTGAAGTGAAATATTGGTTCAACTTATCTAATATCCCTCGGATTGTCAACGAAGGAGGTTACCATGGAAGGTATACCTAAGAATGGAACAGGAGTTCCTAAGCAAGGCTTAAGAGTTCAAAGGAAGTGATGAGGATCAATGAGGATCAAGAAAGCTGGGTAATAAGAACACTTCACCCGTATATCCAATACAGGTGAACACTCGAGACGTCCTATACTCGAGAGTTCAATTTGAGTAATTTAAATTGTACATCCTGATCTTGCTATATTGTTCACGAGGTAGTTAGCGCGGACCTGCGTAGGCCACCAAACATGTAACGACCCGCTCTCGGGGGCCAGTTACTTATTTGATTTATTCACAGGTCTGTAGATCACCAGTGAAAACAAAATAGCCACGATGTAGAGATGTACAAAAATACCCAAATAGTGTCCAATTATTACAATCTATACTGTAAAAAATGTTTCACTAATGATACATGAAAGAAAAGAAGTACATAAGTAAAAATAAAACTGAAAGCTGTGGTCTCATGGTCGAACTCTGGCTCTGCAACTCAGGAACATCTACCTCAACATGTACGTCGTCTACGGTACCACGGAGATGGAACCGTATGTAAGTCACAACAATTCTAAATATAGAAAACAAGTAGTGCACAAGTATAACAAAAGTAACTATGTACAAGCAGATCAGAGTGCAAAGTAAAGTACTGAGCAACAACTGTACACAACTGAGTAGTAAAAGTAAACAGAACTGAAAGGAGAGAACAGCTGTACTATGGTAGTACAAGTGTAAAGCAGGCTAGATAAGTGAAACATGCTACTGCTGCAGCTAAAAGTACGACAAGTAAGGTACTGGTGACTACACATGTGCAGTAGGTAAAGTGTGTGTACTGCATAAAGTAAAGGTGACTATAATGCATAAAGTAAAGGTGACTGTGCAAAAGTAACTACACTACGTGACTCAAGTCAGAGAGTACAATATGTGACCATTGAGTTCATCTCTTGCCTGGGTGCACTTACCCAGATGAATGTCAAAACACATGCAACTAGACAGGATGCTGACATGGCAGCATATTTATGTTTACCGAAACACAGGCAACTAGACAGGATGTCGAAACACATGCAACTAGACAGGATGCCGAAACCAACGCAACTAGACATGTAGATGAACTCCAGTCACTCATGCACTCTCTCAAACTATGAGTTACCCCAAAACCCCCAGTGAAGTGTCAAGTATTATACGGGATGTTCCACAAGATGTTCCATACGGTGTATCACATGATGCTAGTCAAACCAAGACAACTGGTTGACTTTCTTATTGAAAACCAGCAAGTGGTAACTCATTTCAAAGCAGACTATGCCAAAGCACAGTGGATGCTTAGGAAATAGAGGATAAAGACAAGTCCACCATTCTGGGTGTCGATTCCATGCTTCGAGTATGTAGTAGTGTTGTTTAGCACACAATTTATCCAAGTTGATGGTTGTGTGCTACAACCACCAAAGTTGATAGTTGGCAAAGTAATCTGTGGTTGATTACTTTCCTATTAGATTAGGTCTCTAGTTTGGTCCAAGTCAAATAGCCGTTCTGAGGCTATAAGTATTATTCTTAAGTTCGTACGAGTACACTTATCTAATTTTCTAATTTTAGAATTCGTCGTGACTTACAGAATTCGAGGTTGTCGTAGCAAGCTGGGACTGGATCTAAAGTTTCCACGGGAGTTGGTGTACGAGGATTGGTACCTGCAAACACAAAAATACTCAGTTAATGAATGCACTTATTTTCTATCTAATTAATTTGATCGTTTTGATTTTTAAAACTGATTGAAACGGTGTCAAAAAATGTTCTAAATTTTTATATGCGCTAGCTATGAAGAAAATAATTTTACTGCAAGAGAAAAATATTTTCAGAAGTTTCTGGTAATTTTTATAATTTTTAGAAGCTCAAAAATCAATTTAAAAACTAATTTTACTTAAGTAACGTAATCATTCAACAATTTATTCTGGATGCAATACTAATCGAAATTGTTCAAGTTAGCAGTCAAACGACCGTCTCGAAGAGTACTACAACATATATTATTCTCATGTATCAGTGTATGTGAAAATTACAAGTTACAGATTTTTAAAAGAATTTACGTATTTAAGTTTTAGGGTTAAAAATTTATTGCAGAAAATCTAAGCGTCTGATTGAGATGAAACTAGTTCCATTGGATCCAGAACATCATTTCTGATTTCTTGGAGCTGGTCTCTCATTTTTCTGAGGCTTATATTTTTAGTTATGAATTAAAACCAATAATACCCATTTATCTAAGGGTAAATGACTGGAAAATACCCGAACGTTTGACCGTTTCTCACAAATATACCATATCGTTCATTTTGGGAAAAAATAGTCCCAAACGTTTGGCAAAATTTACAACGTTATACCCATTTTGAGTTTTCCATCAAAAAATATGTTCACGTGATATCACGTGATACGAAAATGACAATTATGCCCCTATAGCTTTTAAATCGGGGATGGACCAAAATTATGAAGGCGACCTCGGTGGCTTCATCTGAGCTAGGGAAGACGCAACGGCGGGAAGGTGGAGGAGCTCCTGCAAGGAATAAAGAGGACGTGTAAGTATGAGATTAAAATTGTAGATTTAATGCGTAATTTCTGTTCTAATTATATGTGATTATTTTTTTGTAAAGGAAGAAATGAGCTATGGGGACAACAGCAGCAGCAGCAGAGATCGCTGGAAAGATCCAGATTTTGAAACCGATTATGATGATTTCAAGCTGTGTGACTGTGGATTGAGGACGCCAAGGAGGACATCATGGTCGGAAGATAACCCAGGGAGAAGGTTTTGGTCGTGTCCTAAATATGAGAAGTCCAAGAGATACAAAATGTTCACGTGGAAGGATACAGCCCACTCGGAATTCTCAAAGAAGGTGATATGTCACCTAATGGATGAACCTGAGAGGAGGGTGCTCGAGGTGGGAAATGAAGAAAATGATGTGATGCTTATGGTGAGAGAGGCAAGGATGGTAGAGGCAGAGATTACATTGGATAAGGCTGAGGTGTTTGTGATGATAACAATTTGAAGCTGATGGAAAACAATGATAAGCTCCAGAGCATCATGAAGGAGTTCCGGCTAATGAAGCTGTGCTTGATTGCAAATGTGGGGCTTATAATTATGTTGTTGTTTGTGGTGATGAATAACAAGCCAGAGTGGTGATGAGTCAGAGAGGGTAAGGAGGAGGAATGTATCTGTTAGAAATGAATTAGATTTGTGATGTATTAGAGCAGTGATGAGAGAGAAATGTATGTGATGTTAGGAATGTATCTGGGTGAACATGAATGTCATGTTGGTAGGTGAATGAAACAATGTAACCTGTATCAATATATGTTGGCAGGTCAAGGAAACATTGTACCCTGTATCAATATATGCCCGATGTGATGAGCTATGCAAACTGATACAATTTAGTATTTGAAGGAGCAAACAGAATCATGACATAACACATTTCCAAGCAGCAAACAGAATCATGACATAACACATTTCCAAGCAGCAAACAGAATCATGGCATAACACATTTTCAAGCTAGATATTTCCAAACAAACTATACAATAACACAAAGATCATGCCATAACACACTAAGCCTGATGAAATATTGACATACCACATTTCCAAACAAATCATGACATAACACATATCCAAAAGTAGCAGCAGTAAAAACATGAACTAACAGCTGGAATAGAAATAGAATACATTGGTCATACATATTGCTCAAACAGCTGGAGTCTAACAGATGGCTGTACTGCTGTCTCTACCTCCAACATAAACAAACTATACATTGTTCAGAGATACTGCTGTCTCTACCACCAACATTGTTAATAGACATTGACACACACAGATATTGCTCATAAATATGAACTATGCAGTCATCAAGCTACACCAAACAAACTTAGATGCTTGAGGCTGCACTGATGTTTCCAAGCTGAGTACTCCTAGTCATCACTCTATGATGGACTGCCTTTGCCTTCTTCAGCCCTCCCTTGTGCAAATGTCCTCTATGTGGATGATGATGTTGTTGGGTCACACCAATGCCAGCCCCACCTGGAAGATTTGGTTGAGTGATCCCACATCCACTGTTATGATTGGGGCCATAAGGTTGTTGAGAAGGCTGGAAATAGACAAATATAAGACATGTATCAGAGATATATCACTAGTATGTATAAGACATGTATTAGACATATATAAAAAGAAAGAATAAACAATACATTTATCAGAAGTTTATCACTAGTCCATGTCAGACATATATCACTTACAACAGGATGGACTTGACCACCACTGGCAGAAGAAATTTGTCTTGCTCCCAATCTTCTGCCTCCTCTTTGACTATGGGCTTGCTGGTGGGTAGGGGTACTCTGTAAACAGTTATGAGGAAATTATAGCATGAAATCACAATTACAGCATGAAATCACAATAACAATTACAATTATGAGGATATCACAATAACAATTACAGCATGAAATGACAAATGTAAGCAAGCATGTTGAAATCACCAACTCAGAAGAGCACTTACAACTGGAGGTACTTGACCACCCCTGCCAGAAGAATGTTTTCTTGAACCCAATCTTCTGCCTCCTCTATGACCCTGGGCTTGTTGTTGGACATGGGTACTTTGTAAAAAGTTCTGATGAAATCATAATAACAATATAGCAGGGGTGTTATGAAATGGCAGTTCAATAATGAACTTACAACATGGGTATTCTGGGCATATGAGCTCTGGCTTCTACCACCAACATTGATACCAGCCCTCCTCAACAAAGCTAAAAACTCTGGTTGATTATCTTTGCTGAGCTCCTTCTGTTGAGATTTTGGCCTCCCTCTAGGAGTTACAGATCTTGAAGATGGCTGTGGGGCTGATGGATTTTTACAACTCCTCTTATTGTGCCCAACTTCATGACAGTTTTGGCAGGTTTGTGTCTGTTCATGTCTAGACAGTTGGATTGAGCTTGCTGATGAGCTAGTCCTTGATCTTGATTTTGACCCAGGTTCAAATTCACCCCTCCTCCTCTTCTTAGAAAGCCTTCCAGGCTGCTTGCTAAATGGTGGTGGCACCAACTTAGAATAAGTGGTCATTGGCCAAAATCTTGAATCAGGAATTGGGTGGATCATGCCTGCATATGCTTGCATATAGGCAGTCTTTGTGTAATATCTGTGCACATGATCCTCTGGATTTTTATTCTCAGCCATCAGAGCTACACATGCATGGACGCAAGGAATTCATGTCCTCTGCCAATACCTGCAGTCACAAGTTCTTACCAACAAATTCAATGTGTACACCTCATTGTCTTGTCTAACCTCATACTGCCCCTCTCCAGTATAGACCACAAAAAGACATGTACATTTCCTCTTCAACTTCATCACCTTCTCCAGAATCCTGGGGCATGTCTCTCCAATCCACTTGGCTGCACTGGTTTTCTTCTTTTGAAACCTAATCATCAGTTGCCTCCTAATCATTTCAAGGCAAGTTATGATTGGTTTATCCCTAACCTCTAAAATGAACTTTTGAATGATTCAGAGATATTATTTACAACTAAATCACAACAACTATCATCTGTGAAGTAGCACCTACACCAAGCATCCATCCTCACATCACAAAGCCATTTAACAGCTTCTGGTGAGATCTTGTAGAATTCCTCAATTGCAGTTAGGCAGTCCTCCACAAAAGCTCCAGCAATCTTCCACATCAGCTGCGTAAATGACATTGGCCTGAACTCCTTTTTGAAGTTGTCATACATATGCCACAAGCAAAACCTGTGGTGTCCTCTAGGCAAGACCCCCTTAAATGTCTCCAGCAGTCCTTTCTGTCTGTCTGATATGAAGGTGAACTGCCCTTCATTTTTCACATCAAGTGCCTCAAGTAAGCAGGTCATGAACCACGTCCATGTGTATTTTGATTCATTAGGGACAATAGCTATGGCCAATGGGAACATTGCATTGTTCCCATCTCTGCTTGTAGCACTAAGCAACACTCCCCCAATCTTTGACTTCAGAAAAGTTCCATCAAGTCCAATGAATGGCATGCATCCATCTTTGAAACCTGACGTCCCCTAGATTTGAACATACAAGTGCAATAGGATCGGGGATACCAGATTTAAATATTTATACCGCAAACGCACGGTGTTGCAGTGTAGCTTGGGGGTCGAACTCAGGGATGGTGTGTTGTGCTTGCTGTCAGAAAGGAACCGGTTCACCCAATGGGTGAGCTAGCCCGAACGATCGGTAGGTTGTCACAGAATATGAATATGAAGGATAAACGATATAAAAGGAAACCTAGGACTTCGGTTTCCACCCTATCATGTGCTCTCACTATTACGACCGATGGATAGGAACACGATTGGATTTAGGGTTTAGTGGTGAGACGTTGCCTCTTAAGAGTGATACCTAGCGTCCCATGGGCCCGATATTCCGATCGATGCCCAGGATGATACGCTAGGACAACCCGGGTTCGGTCGATGGGCATTCCCATGTCCATTAACACCGATCGACTCCGGGAGCACTAAGCTCGCAACGATTACTCTCAACATCTCATCCTGCCGTTCCCACGCGCTAGGATTCAATGTCTACGCTAAGAGCGTGAGCTGTGGCTAGGGAGTCAACCGCCAAGTTTATTCCCCCTTGGTCCGACGGTCAGAGGCGGTCTTTCTCCTACCAATGACAATGAAACACCCAGCGTAACCATCTAAATTCCTAGACCCTATCGAAATCCTATTCCTATGGTCGTTCCAGGGACCACGAAGGGGTTTCCACCAAAATACCAGATTTGGGAACTACTCACAATTCATAGCAAAAACACAATCTAAGCAATATTCAACGGTAGAAATCATGATCAGGCAATAGAAAACAATTGCTAGCAATGATATTAAGACAATATTAAAGTTTGAAGACAATCGGAACACTTACAAAACAGAAGAAAATTCCAGCCGTCACAAGTCCCAAAAAACAGAAAATACAAAGGGGATGCCGTTTCAGAAAACCTAGGTCAACTATATATAAAAATCGCGGCCACACGATCGGTTGAAGCATCAATCGATCAGGTGAGCTGCTTGTCGCTTTCGCTATCGGCTTCAGAAGCTTCAACCGGTCTCTTGGTTCAAGCGGTTGGCGTGACCGGGTCGTCGATTGGTGATTTTCAGCTTCAGATAAACCGATCGGGTGAGATGTCACCCGATCGGTTGGAATTAAGCCCAAAAAGACAGAGAGCTCTGTCGATCTCAGCCGATCACTGAACCGATCGGGTGAGCTGCTCTTCACTTCAGCTCCTGTCCGGGTCGGATACGCGTGCATCAACTGATCGGTTGGCTGTGTCCACCCGATCGGTTGAGGGCTGAAACTTGGTTTTCCTCGCCGTTTGGCCCTCTGGATCGCGCGTGACTCCTCCTGTTGCTCCGGGGACTCATGATATCTTCTTTATACGTCCCCAACGCTAGCAATCTCCTGCATTTATACAAAAACACAAAGAAGTGAAAGAAAACTAAAAATCACAAAAGAAAGGGTACGGAACAACGGAAAACGGCGAAAAATCACAAAGAAGACGTGCATGAATATATAAAATATAAACGCACGTCAAAACCCTTAACTTGACAAGGGTAGGTGATAAAAATTCTACTAAATATTGGTGCATCATTCAAATCACTAGGCCTTGACCTAATCCTGCAAAAAGTGCCAGGGTTTCTCTATAATAGGGCATGGGAGTAATTCCATAGTTGCTTAAACTGCAACTTGTAGGAGCCTTCTATGTAAGCATTGGCAAAGCTCCTAGCCCTGTATAACTTTTTATCTTGCCTAATATCTAGGCCATAGTCCCTGCTCAGATTCTTCCTCAACACTTTGATGGGCAGATGGGGCTGGTCTCTTATGTGTTCAACATATTTTTGCCAATCCATTGGAATGTCACTTGAGAATTGGTCCTTACAACATGGCATCCTGAATGTGTTGTAAGTTTCTTTTTCTTCACTGCCCAGTATTCTCTGTTGCTATCCCAAGAGCCTGAACACACCCATCCACACTTGTTAATGCACTCCACAGAAATTCTGCATCCTTCGTTCTTCTTGAATTTAAAATCATATCCATTTCTTATTGCATGCTCTCTTAACAACTCCCTGAAGTCTCCTGGAGTTGCAAACTTCATTCCAAGCTCCAGTTTTGGTTTATCCATATCAACATTATGCACAAATTTTCCCCCTCTGCATGTCCTCTCATCAACACTGCCTCCCATGCTCCTAATCCCATCTGAATTATCTGTGCCTGTGGCCCATTCATTATGTGGCTCACATTCTGGGCCTCCATACACATGGATGCCATCAGTCCTCTTCTTTTTTGAGTGCACAGTGTCTTCACCCAACATTCTATCCAACTTAACACCATCTTCATCCTCCAAATTTACATCACCTTCATCCTCCAAATCAACAGCATCCTCACTACTTCCACAGTCAACAACATCATCATCTGTTGGTTCATACTCATCATCTGCATCTGACTCACTTGGTTGCTCACTTGCATCATGCATAGCCTCTGCTGTATCATCCATTGCTTCCTCATCATGCCCAGTCTCTGATGTGTTATCCATTGCTTCCTTATCATGCATAGCATCTGCTGTATCATCTTCAACAATGTCATCCTGAAAATCTGACTGCAACTCTACAAGACACTCTGCACTTTCCTCCTGCAACTCTGCAATACACTCAGCCCTTGCCTGCTGAACATCTACCCTTGCCTCCTGAAAATCTGCCCTAGCCTCCTGCAACTCTGCTTGACACTCTGCCATTCCCATTGCCTCCTGAAAATATGCCCTATCCTTCTGCACCTCTGCTTGCCAATCTGCCATTTCTAATGCCTCCTGAAAATCTGCCATATGCTCCTGCAAATCTGCTTGACACTCTGGTGTTGCCTCCTCAATATCAGCCATAGCCTCCTGAATATCAGCCATAACCTCCTGTAATTCTGCCCTTTCATCTTCATTATCCCAGTCATTAGCATATTCATGGGGTAGTGATGATGGACAGCTTAGGTTCACATCTATTTCCTCATACAGCTCCCTCCTACTTGTATCGGTATCTGTTGGTTGAATCAGACTTGCCACTGTTTCGGCATCCTTTCCTTTCAAATTGACCTCTGTGCTTCCCTCCTCTGTTTGCTTGCTTCCCTCCTCTGTTGGCATAGAAGTTGGAATGCTAAGATCACCTTCCCCTTCTGACTCACTCAGGTTGACAATTGCTTCCTGTGCAGTAGAATTGCCTTCAAGTTGATGCCCTACACATTCATGTGACACATATAAGTCCACTATCCTACTGCCCTTCATGTTCAAGGTTTCAGAGGCCTACACATCATCATCAATTCTACTACACCAACTGAAATCCTTTCTCCAGGGCTTGAAGTATATGTAGAACCTGCCTTTATGTCCTAAATCTTTAATCAGCATTTTCAACGTTTCCAATGTCAACAACCCAGCAACACAGTCAAGGAAAACTGCCTGCTGTCCATGTTCATAACTTCCTTTAGCTCCAAGTCTCAATACTCTCCCATGATGGATCTTTAAGTTAACTTTCTGACTCTATCAGCAACATTTTAGACATTTCTCAACATCACATATGCACAATATACCATTCACCATATGCAACATAACATATTCATTATGTTGTATAATAAAGACCTAGCAGTTGATAAATTCACAACATCAACAACCCAGCAACACAGTCAAGGAAAACTGCCTGCTGTCCATGTTCATAACTTCCTTTAGCTCCAAGTCTCAATACTCCCCCATGATGGATCTTCAAGTTAACTTTCTGATTCTGTCAGCAACATTTTAGACATTTCTCAACATCACATATGCACAATATACCATTCACCATATGCAACATAACATATTCATTATGTTGTATAATAAAGACCTAACAGATAACCATAATTAGCATTGACAAATTCACAACATTACTTGGATTAACAGACCATACTTAGCATAATTAGCATTGACATAGTTACATGCACCATACCGTTTCTACAACAGACCATACTTAGGATACTGCTTAATTGACTTACAAATTCTACTACCTCACGCAACACAAAGTCATCATCTAAAATCTCTAAGCTTTGTATCCTAATTCAACCATTTCTACCAATTACCACTTTAATTTAACTTATTTTCGTCAAAAAATTTAAAATTTTAAAAATTTACTTACCATCTTGCTCTTTGATGGTGCAGGTCTTCAACTTGCTTCGATCATCGACCTCCAGCAGCTCCTCTTTCTCCCCCCTTGCTTGTGTTGCCCTCCGCCCTCCGCAATTTCCCTCCTTTCCCCAATTTTTTTGCCCTAGCTTTTCCATCTCCCCTGATTCCTCTTTGGGGACACGACAACAGGTGTAATGCCCTGATAGCTACTGCACAAGTACTAGAGGGGGGTGGTGAATAGTACTTTAAAATAATCAAGAGTATAATTCCTAATTATCTTGCAAACTCAAACAACAATGCGGAATAACTACAAACAACAAGAATTAAACAATGCAAACATGCGAAATAACGGGTTCGGATCCACCCAAGTCTCCCCGACTTGTTCCCGGTGATCCTAAGTCCCAACCACCCGGATCCCCTCCGGATACTTGCGTTAGAATCCTATAACCTAAGTTTGCACTATGAAATTCTTGTAGAAAACCTCTACAAGACCAAATCATACACAAACGAAAACGTGACTCCCAAAACCCGGGATCACGATCTTCTCTCACAACCGAGAGATAATCTTGCAATATCAATGTAAATGAAACAATGAAATACTTACCAACAAAATCTTATGCCTTGAGTAAACTTACAATATTAGGGCAAGGAGGATTTTGAGGAAGATGATGACACCAAACCCTAGCTCCACCAAGATGACCAGAAATAGATGGCTAGGGAGAGATTGGTGACTTTGAATCAAGCTCTTGGCTTGAGTGGCTCACAATGAAGAGAATCTCTCTTGATGAATTAGGGCTCAAGAAGTTGAGGGAGAGATTCTTGTGAGAAGAGAGAGCTTGGAAATGAGATTGAATGGCTCCTCTATTAGGTGTGAAAATGTCTCTATAATCAGCCTTGAATCCCTGGTTTGAAGCTCTCAAACATATATAGGGAAGAGACAAAACGGTCACAAAATTCGTGGTATTTAATGCCCCAACGGCTCTATTCTGAAGCAGCTTAATCGGTCTAAGAAGAATCACTGACCGATTAGTTTCTCAACTAGTCGGTCGGTGATTCTTCTTGGACCGACTAAGAGGTTCACAGCCAATAAAGATAGTTCAGGAGAACTAGTCGGTCTAAGAAGATTTGCCAACCTACTAGTTTCACAACTAGTCGGTCGGTGAGTGTTCTTTGACCGACTAAGCAGTTGAAAAGTAATAAGCTGAACACAAGAGAACTAGTCGGTCTAAGAACAAATTCCAACCGACTAGTTTCACAACTAGTCGGTCGACTGTTGTTCTTTGACCGACTAACGATAAACAGTAGCTCAGGCTGTGAAAGTGAAGATATACCTAGTCGGTCTAAGAAGGATTCCAAACCGACTAGTTTGACAACTAGTCGGTCGGTGAACCTTCTTGGACCGACTAATTGGTCAACAGTGAACGAGCTGAATTGAACTAGGATATCTAGTCGGTTAAATAAGGATTGCCGACTGACTAGATTGCCATCTAGTCGGTTGGTTCTTCTTCTTGAACCAACTAAGATGCATAAGAAGCTGAGGAAAGAAGCGATAAGCTTCGGGAAAGATTCTAATGGCTTCTATGACAATCCTAGCTCTAAGATATGAGCATTATGAAGATTATAATGTAAGTCCTACTCAAGGCTTAACATTCTACGAAAAGAAGCTAGAAGACTATAAAATAAACTTGACGAACCGTCTTCAAAGCTTCAGTCCGAAACTCTTGACTTCAATAATGCTCCTTGAGCTTCAACGAAGCTTCAGGCACACGATCATGCGCTTTGAGAAGTCTTGAGATGTCGCTTTTGATGTACAAAGTAATTTGGCGACGATCTCCATAACTGTGCTCACAAAGAGTTAATTCACGATATTTATGTTTGTTCATCATCAAAACCAAATCCGGGGAATCAATACTCAACAACAGGTATGTGTTCTTTGATGCTGCGGGTCTTCAACTTGCTTCGATCACCGACCTCCAGCAGCTCCTCTTTCTCCCCCTTGCCTGTGTTGCCCTCCGCCCTCCGCAATTTCCCTCATTTCCCCAATTTTTTCGCCCCAGCTTTCCCTCTCCCGCAATTTCTCTTTGGGGACACGGCAACACGTAAGTTATTACTTTAACCCTTTTTTAAGTAAGGGGCAAAACGTGCAGTTTGTAAATAAGTTAACCCCCGTTAGCCAATTTTCGTTCTGGGTATCAATGTGTCCCAAAATGAACGATAGGGTATATTTGTGAGAAACGGTCAAACGTTAGGGTATTTTCTAGTCATTTACCCTTTATCTAATTATAAAATACCGTATATACATAAATACGTTTTTGTATTTACAAAAATACGCTCGAAAATAACCCTCACCTTTGCTCTTCTTTAAATGCACGCGGGAGGGGGGTTCTGCTCTCGACGGAGGGAGGCGGGGCGGCGGTAGCGGCGATAGGCGACGACGGCGTCGGGGACCGACGGCGACGACGACGAGCGAGAGAGGGTGAGGCAGAGCAGGGGGGTCGATGGCAGCTGCTTCGGGGGGGGGGGACTGCGATGAGGGCGAGCGATGACGGCGGACGGCAGCGCTGGGAGCGGCAGACGGGGGCCAGGCGACGGCGACGTTGGAGAGGCGATGTCGTGTCGTTGTCGGAGGTCGGAGACGGGGGGCTCAAGTGCTCGGAGGTGGTGGGCGGGGTAGTCGATGGTGAGGCATCGTCGGGGACTCGGAGTGTCAGAGAGGCAGCGGTCGATGGTCGTAGCTTGAGTCTGCATGGGTTTCGGGGGGGTTCTCCGCTGTGGGGAAGAGGGAGGCCAGATGGCATGGGTTAGGGGTGAGGCTGTATGTGTGAGCTATGAAATGAGAGGGGGAGAGTTTTAAGAGGATGAACGGGGGCGTGGGTTTTGCATGGAGAGAGAGAGAGAGAGAGAGAGAGAGAGAGAGAGAGAGAGAGAGAGAGAGAGGATGGGTATTTGAGGGGGGGCTTTTTGTGCGGGCCGTGGGGTTTTAAACGAGAGAGTGGAAGATGGGCGTTGGGTTCGGGGGAGAGCGAATGGAGATGGGAAGCCAAAGAAAGTGGGGGATGTGTTTTATAATGAGATGATTAATGTAGTAGGTGGGTGTGGAAAAATGGGAATAAACGTGGGAAAATCAATCCACGTTTCTCAGTCTGTCGACAAGGGAGAAAGCATCAAATTAGGTGGGATAGAGTCTGTTTGACAAAAGAAACGAAAACGTGAAAACGTTTCCTTCGTGGGATGCTAACCAGTTAAAGGTTAAATGCAATTAAGATACGTAATTAGTTTATTAACGGGGTTTAGTTTAAAATGAGAAATTACGATTTTGCCCCTGAAGATAAATGTGTCCGAAAAATTACGAAAACATAGCCACGTGTTTGTATCGTCGCGAGTATCGCGAATACGAGATCCATTTCAGGGCTTGGGCTACGGAGATACTAGTTTTGGGCCAAAACGTTTAGGAAGCAAGTTTGCGGGTTCTAGGTCGATTTGATGTCAGAAAATTACGAAATTAAAATGGGGAGCCCTAAATGATCATAGAATGATACCGTAGAAGTTTGAAAACGTTTTTATGATGTTTGTATATAAAATTAATTCATTAAGCCAAAACAGTAAAAATTGGAAATGAATTATTATGAAATTGTTTAGAGGCATTTGATGAAATCCGAATTTACTGAAATACACCATAACTAGTTTGATGCTTCAAAATATTTTTTATAAGAAATGTTGAAATCACTTAAAACTCCTGATCAACCACTATAAAATACTTTTAAAATATGAAAATACGTCAAATACGTAAATAGATGTATTGAAAAATACAGGTCGTTACAATGACGGTAGCCGTCAATTAGTGGTATAGTTCGTCGGTGGATCCCATCAAGGCGCGAGCTGGGCATGGTCACGAGCCTTGGTTGAATCCACTAACTCCCTAATTAAATCCGTACGATACTCCTTAAGCTAATCGATTCCACCGAACGTGGGCACGATCTCAGTACGAGTTCTCTTAGGGATTTTGCTAGATCAACCAAAATACAACCCCTTTTATATCCAACACATCATACAAATCATATCTTTGCATCTAAATCCTAAAATCCTAGGGCTAATCCATTAGCCCTAGAAAAGATTATTCAAGCATAGCAAACATTATGAAAACAATAGAGATCATTGCTATCATCTTATAAAAACAATAAGAAGAACTAAAATAAAATTAAAGAGATAAAATTAGGGATGGCAGTAATGGCCTGACCCACCCGGTTCGACCTGGCCCGACCCAGTTTTGACCCGGCCCGACCTGGCCCGCAGCCGGGTCGGGGCAAGCTTGGGCTTTGTATGCGCCCCGGCCCGCCCCGATAAACTATAGAAGTTCTAAAAAACCTTCCTATTTTGATGCGGACTATGCAGTCAGCGAATAACCCATAACTCATACGCTATTCCACGGTTCTCCTAATTGGGCCAATTCCCAATTCCAAATTACCATATAAATCAAAATTCTCCCCATTCACAAATAAAATTTTTATTTGGGATTCATATGGATAGCACTAATGACCTGACCCGACCGGCCCGACCCGGTTTTGGTAATAAAGAACCCGCCCCGCCCCGGCCCGCGACCCACCCCGCCCCGGCCCGCGACCCGCCCCGCCCCGGCCTGTAGATGGGTCAGGGCAAGCTTGGGTAGTTAAATACACGCCCCGCCCTGCAATATTGCCATTCCTAGATAAAATACTTAGCTTGATACAAGAGGAGGGGCCTATGACGTAGACTAACTCCCAAAAGATCATCTCCAAGACTTCTTAGAACTCTCTAAAAACTCTCTAAAGTCTCCCTCTAATGACGGCTACAATTTATATATATAGTCCACTCAAAACCCTAGCAAATAACCCAAAAAACCTTCTGAAATTCGTGTCCAAGATCAATTCTGGCTGCAACTTAAGTTCTGGGCCCCAGCTGACTCGGTCGAGTAGCCCCTACTCAGTCGAGTCAACAGTAGGACAGATATTCCTCCAAAAACATTGCTCTGTCTGCTCGGACCGAGTAGAGTCTGCTCGGTCGAGTAGGTGGTCGAGTACAGATTTCAGCATTGCAGCGTCAACTTGCAGAAATTCCCCAGATTTCATCCGACCTCCGATTGACGCGTTCTTGGCGGCGTTGGAACCATCATGTAGTATATTATCTATAAAAAATATGAGAAAAATAATTTGCTTGCTGGAATGATATCAGATTTCAAAAGAATGAGAGGTTATCTGAAAATCTGGGCGTTCGCCTTACTCGATCAAGTAGCCTTCATGCTCGGTCGAGCTAGAGTTCCTTGGGGAGAAGCTCAAAGTAGTCGCTCTGGAAATTGACGACTCGGGTCGAGTAGCCACCCTACTCGGTCGAGTAGGATGTACCTGTTTCCTCTACGAGAATTGCGTATCAGCTCGACCGAGTAGCTGATGCTACTCAGTCGAGTCGCCTGGGAAACTGAAGCTGGTTGCTTCTTGGCTTCTTCTTTCTCTTTCTCTTCCTCTAATCTTCTTCTTTGGCACCTCAAGCATGTCATCATGAGTCTTCTTGGTGCTCTTATGTCGCCGATCGTCTTATTGACTCCAAATTGCTCCAAT
Organism: Scilla litardierei; assembly: GCA_030789695.1. Taxonomy (NCBI): domain Eukaryota; kingdom Viridiplantae; phylum Streptophyta; class Magnoliopsida; order Asparagales; family Asparagaceae; genus Scilla; species Scilla litardierei. The sequence continues at coordinate 112,479,695 of CM061141.1, forward strand.
ATCGCTCCAAATCCCTGAAATGGGTATAAACGCTCCAAAAATCATATTGTTCCAAATAATAGCGTAAAAGCGTATAAAATGGGAGTTTGGAGGGTGAAATGCGTCATGAAAATATGTGTTAAATCATGTAAAATAAGTGCATATCCATCTACCGTCGCTTGCAGCTGTTCACGTCGCCGACAGCACCCCTCGACGGCCCCGCCAGCTCCACGGCGCCGCCCTCTGCCCTCGGCCCCCCTCTGCCGGTCAGTCGTGTCTCCCGCTGCGACAATCACCGTCGGTGAAGTTGAGAAGCCCCCGTGGCTGCTACGTGAGCAGTAAATGCGAAAATATGTGAGGAATGAACAATGTAGCATATTTTAATACGTATATACACGTATTTACATATATATTAAGGCTACTGGTTTTAAATTCATAATAAATTGTATATGCCTCAGAAAAAATATAAGAAAAGAGCCAGAAAATCAAGTTCGACGAAACGGACGCATTGGCGCTAGTTTCTTCGCCAAAAGGCAAGTACATCTCGCATAGTAAATTTTCAAAGATAAAACCTATTATTGTTACTTTCATTTACAAATTTATATCGTAAGATTTTCACATACATTGACGTACGAGAAAAATATATGTTATAGTACTTGACGAGATGGTCAATTTGACACCTTAATGGAAGAATTCAGACGTCTATTTTGCTCTAAAAAATCTTTGTATATATTGAAAAATCATTTACTTATTTTCAAAATTAGTTTTTGGGCCACATAAATTAAGAAAAATACCTGATAATTATTTTCAATCTCTGAAAAATACACTAGACTTAGAAAAATATATTAAGCTTATTTATATTCATTTGCTTAGTTTAAATCATTTCTCTGCTCATTTCTTTTTATAATTAAACGTTTCAACTCCTTGTATAATTGTTAAACTGAATCATAAAATTGTGCAATTTGTGAGATTATTGTATGAACTCATGAGACACCATACACATCTAATACGTTGCAATTGAACGGAACAGACTGAATAACAGATGAAACTCTTATGATTAAACTTGAAATGTAAATAGATAGTACACGTACTTTGACCCGGCTCTTGACTTGACCTATGGCAATGAGATAGTCTATACTCAGGGGATGCGGGAGTTACTGGGTCTGCTCGACAACTTTACCTCACACATACACTAGGTGAAGGAAAGTACTTGACCGATCACCAAGAAAAGGGTCGGTGAGTAGCACCGCGGGTAGCTCCCAATGGTGGGGCATATTTTAGTTACATATTGTATATTCAGACATAGACTTAGCACTAGAACAGTTGGTTACCGAATATTGCTTAAATATCTCGTACAGTCTTCTTCTTATTACATGTTGTAAATATCATTACAGGTTGCAAATTGCTATCAAATGCTTAACTGCTATAGGTTGCAAATTGCTATCAAATGCTTAACTGCTACATGTTGCAAAATTACTATCACTTGTTTAACTGTTGTAACTCTTTCAAATTAAACTGGTTAATTGCTTCTATGTACTCGCACTAAGCTTGATTATAAACTTATGACTAAATTGATGAAGCAGAGATTTTAATTGGCATTCTTAACATTGATTTCACCTGGTGTCTATGATCGTTTGCGTCCAAGTTTGGATCACCCTGCTTGCGGGGATAGTGACCTGACTGGCCAAACCTGACTGGCCGTGAATGTATGTGCCAATGTTAGAATCCCAATCATCATCAACGTAAACATTGATTACAGTTATATCTTAATTTCAGCTTGGATTAATTAAATTACTTAACCTTTCCGTTGCTGAGATTATTTGCCGAGTAAACCTCGCTGACGGACATTTCAATTGTTGTTTTATAAAATGTCCGTCAGGTATTGATAGTGACTTTATGGAAGACATTGCTGCAGAGGTCGAGCCAGCGCTCGACGAGTAGTGGAGTACCTACCTACAGAGGACTAACGAGATTTATTTATCTTTGCATCAGCACTTTCCATTCGAATAATGTAATTTGTGTGTGTTGTTTGTATTGGCCATGCTAGATGCATGATGTGTCCTAATTTCTGTTCGCTTGATATGTAATAATGTTGTTTGAGTTGTTTCTTAAGTTTGCATGCAAGGACTTGCAATTTTTACAGAGACGCTTAGTGTGTTTAAACTAAGGAGGAAGAAAAAGAAAAGAAGAAAAAATTACTCCTCCTTGTTTTAAGTACACCGCAGACCCGCTCGCGTCCTCGCTTAGAAGTATAGTAAGAAGCAGGGCGTGGCAAATCTCTGGAGAAGATCTCTACTTATGAGTTGGTCAAGCTTTCACAAGGAAATAAGGCGTTGAAGAACAAATGGGTGTTCAAGCTCAAGAAAGATGGCAACGGAAATATGGTGAAACACAGAGCTCGGTTGGTGGTCAAAGGATTTCTTCAGAAGAAAGGTATTGGCTTTGACGAGATCTTTTCACTTGTTGTGAAGATGGCTTCAATCCGCGTCATCCTCGGATTGGTAGCCATGTTAAATTTAGAGCTTGAGCATATGGATGTCAAGACGGCGTTTCTTCATGGTGATCTACTTGAAAAAAATCTATATGGAGCAACCAGAAGGTTTCGAGGTTTCAGGCAAAGAAAACCTCGTATGCAAGCTGAAGAAGAGTCGGTACAGCCTCAAGCAAGCTCCATAACAGTGGTACAAGAAGTTTGACTCATTCATGATGAGCTAATGCTACAAAAGGACTACTGCAGACCAGTGTGTTTATACATAACAGTTTCCAGATGGTAACTTTGTTGCTTTGCCTGTCGACGATATGCTGATCGTTAAACAAGATGCAAAAAAAATCAGCCAGCTGAAGAAGGAACTCTCCAAGTCTTTTGATATGAAAGACTTAGGTCCTGCTCAATAAATTGTGGGAATGCAGATAGTCCGAGATAGGAAAAATAACAAGCTATGGCTATCTCAAGAGAAGTGCATTGAACGCGTGATCAAGTGATTCAAGATTGATCATGCAAAACCAGTTAACATTCCATTAGCCAACCACTTCAAGTTGAGCAAGAGGTCAATCCCTTCATCTAAGGAAGAGGTTGAGGAGATGTCAACAATACCTTACTCTTCAGCAGTTGAAAGTCTGATGTATGCAATGGTGGGTACAAGACCTGACATTGCCCATGACGTGGGAATGGTGAGCCGATTCCTTTCTAATCCTAGAAATGAACATTGGGAAGCCGCAAGTTGATTCTCAAATACCTTAAAGGTACTTCAAAGGCATGTATATGCTATGGAGAAGCTGATCTAATCTTGGAGGGCTACACAGAAGCATATATGGCGGGAGATCTTGATAGTAGAAAATCTACATCGGGTTTTCTCTACACTTTTGCAAGGGGAGCTGTGTCCTGGCAGTCAAAATTGCAAAAGTGTCTTGCGCTATCCACAATAAAGGCAGAGTATCTTGCAATCACACAAGCAGGTAAAGAAATGTTGTGGTTAACGCGATTTCTTCAAGAATTAGAAACCAAGCAGAAAATGTACAAGGTACATTGTGATAGTCAAAGTGCTTTGGATCTGAGCAAGAATTCAATGTATCATGCTCGGACAAAGCATATCAACATACGCTATCATTGGATTTGCGAGGTGCATGATCAACAGCTATTGAGACTCGTGAAGATTCACACGAAAGAGAATTTAGCAGACATGTTCACAAAGGTGGTGACACTGGAGAAACTAGACTGTGTAGAGACATATCTGGGATGGTTGTTAAATGACATTATTTCGGATGCAACTGGAGGGGGAGAATTGAAAAGTCCAGCTTCCAAAATTGATGAAAAGTCCACCATCTTCTCTTAATGAGTTCCACATGGGCTGTTGCTTTTGTTTATTTCTCAAATGAATTTCCCCTCTCCTAGGTCATTCTCTACAAGACGTCATTGATGACGTTTTTGGTGAAGCTCCAACCATATAAAAGGGGGTTGGATATCTGAGCATAAACGATCTTCCCAAAATCCTAACACATCACATCTCCAAGGGAAGAGAAAGAGTGGGAAAAAAATTACACAGAGAGGTAAAAGTGAGGGATTTCTGCAGTGAGAGAACATTACTCCAGAGAGAGAAGTTACCACAGAGAGGTAAAAGTTGTAGTTTTTTTGTAGTGGTGTTTCCCTTAGAGTGTGTAAAGTTATTTCCTGTGAGAAATATAAAATTTTTACTCTCCAATTTTTTTGATACATCGGAAAGAAAGATACAAGGATTAGAGGTTAAAACTCCTAGGCAGACCAGATCCCTTTACGTCCATGACAAGTAGTTGCGATAAAGAAGCAGGCGGACGATCCCAAATACGTAGTTCTTCATCCAGTTGACATCCCAAATTTGCAAGAACGTCAGCACAAAAGTTCGCCTCTCGAAATACATGCTCAAAAGTGCATAACCGAAATCTCGCCACCAAATGTCGAATGTCCAGAATCAGATTCCAAAGGGGATGAGAGTCTGCATCTTTGGAATATAAAAGTATGAGTGCGACTTTTGAATCTGTTCACACATAACCTCCAAGAACCCCTTTTGCAACGAGATCTGTAACCCAAAGCGTATCGCCTGGAGCTCCGCATTGAGGTTAGTTCCCCACCCAAGATAGGTAGAGAATCCAAGTAACCATGAACCATCATCATCCCGAAAAATGCCACCTGCACAGGCAATTCCCGGATTTCCCTTGCTAGCACCATCAACATTTAGTTTGACCACTCCTGAAGTAGGAGGCACCCACCGAATGAGTGAACCAATCGGAGCGGCTGGGGAGGGCTTACAATAAAGACTAGAGACCTCTGTATCAATCAGGGCAATCTGCCTCAAAATAAGAGAATCCTCCTTGGCCTTGTTCCCCTGCGAAAAAATCCTATGGCAACGGGAACCCCAAATCTTCCACAAACATGCAGCAAACAGTACAACCTAATGGAGGGGATGCATCTTTATGTCCAAGAAACACTTAATCCATTCCACCAATGAAAGCAAATAGAATCCTGGAAAGGTCGATCTAGGAAAAAGAACCTCCCAAACTCTCCTAGCTCCAACACAATCTTTGAGAGCATGTATCGCTGTCTCAGGATCAACAGAGCAGAATGAACACAAATCAGAATCAGTGATTCCCCTCTTAAATGCAACACATTTGTGACAATCCTTTCCTTATGGACCAGCCATAAAAAATGTATCCAACAAGCATGCAAAGGCAACTTCCATAACCATGCTAACTGAAGCTCCGACCCTCCATCTGTTTCCAGCAACCTCCGGTACACTGATTGAGTTGAAAAAATCCCATTTGGTGTTAGATTCCATATATAACTATCCTTCTGTGCTACAACTTTGGGAAGTGGGTAAGACATAATTCTTTGTGCTACAGTGTCTGAAACTGATTGAAGTAACTTGTCAATATCCCATGAATCATTTGCAATAAAGTCACTGACAAGAGTCTGAGAACCATCCACCCAAAGAGCAGAAGAAGAAAGTGGATGCCCCAGCCAATTATCTCTCCAAAAATAAGTACATAGCCCATCCCCCACCCTTTTTACTAGCCCCTCTTTTAAACATTTCAATCCTTGAACTAAGCATTTCCAAGAGTATGAACAGGATGAAGGAAGAGAGTTCAAACCTGAAATATACTCAACAAAGTCTTCAGGGAGCTTATATTTTGCTTTCAACAGCCTAACCCAAAGAGCATGAGGTTCCTTCAAAAACCTCCAGGCTAGCCTCTGTAACATAACATTATTGTGCAACTCCATGGATCTAAGGCCAAGACCTCCCATCTTCTTTGGTTTACACACCTCCTTCCAACTAACAAGGTGAAGTCTCTTCTTTCCTTCTTGTCCACCCCAAATAAAGGCCCTATTCAACTTGTCTATCTCCTTCATAGTATGCTTAGGGAACCATGTGGTAAGCATAGCATAAGTATGAATGGCAGAGGTAACTGAACTAACCAAGGTACCACGTCCTCATAGGCTCAACAATTTTGATTTCCAACCAGAGAGCTTCAAGCTGATTCTCTCCACCACATCTCTATAAGTATATTTCGACACTCTTCCATAAAGTAAAGGCACACCCAGGTACTTTCCCAAATCAGTAGATAGATGAACACCTAACGAAGAGCGTATATTCAAAGCATGTTGACGCCCTACCGCCAGGGAGACAAAACACCTAGATTTCTCCAAATTGACCTTTGAACCAGATGAAGCACAAAACAAGTCCAATATCTCCATGACCTTACTAGTTTGTGATAAAGTAGCTCTACCAAACAAGAATATGTCATCTGCAAATAGTAAATGGGTAATAGCAGGACCCCCTTCCCAATCACAATTGGCTTCCAAATCTTCGTCCCAACCGCTTCCGAAATGAGTAGACCCAACCTCTCCATACATAGTACGAACAAATATGGGAAAAGAGGATCACCTTGACGTAGACCTCTTCCTGGTTTGAACCATTCCGAAATCTCTCCATTCCATAATATCGAACTCTGAGCTGAAGACACACAAAACATGATGAGTCTGATCCAGGAGCTGAGGAACCCGAACAGAACTAGAGTCTCCTCCAAAAGGTCCCACCTAATCCTGTCATATGATTTTTCTAAGTCTATCATTAGAGCAAATAGGCCAAACTGGCTTTTAGATTTTCTTATGGTGTGAATCAGTTCCTGAGCAACTACAATATTATCTGATGCATGTCTCCCAGGAATAAAACTTGCCTGTAAAGGTCCAACCATCTCTGCAAGAAAGGGGCGAAGTCTATTGACAAGAACTTTCATAATGATTTTATATGTCACGCAACATAAACTAATAGGCCGAAACTGCTTAACCATCTTAGGTTGTTGGACCTTAGGAATAAGAACTAGCAAAATCTTGCATAGCTCTTGATTAAAAAACCACTTTCCAACGCAGACGCCACTACCTCCACCAAAGAGTGTTTTAATGTATCCCACATTTCATGAAAAACTCCAGCTTGGAAGCCATCTACTCTAGGGGACTTCCATGGTTTCATTTGGAATAGCGCTACTTTTACCTCCTTCTCCAAAACATTCCCCTCCACTGCCTAAGAAATTGTCAAAGATGGGCACTGAGGATGTGAAAATGATTGTCTGGAACCCTCCTCAATCTTGAACAGAGATCTATAGAAATCAGTAACATGGAGCTACAAAGCCTCTGTATCCATAATCCAATGACCATCATTGTCCTTCAAGATGGAAATACGATTCCTCCTCCTTCGAAATAAGGTGGACATGTGGAAATTTTTTTGTATTCCTATCCCCTTTGAGCAGCCAATCAACCCTAGACTTCTGGGCCCAAAAAACCTCTTCCGGTGACAGAATTTCGTCATACTATGCCAGTAAACGTTCCTCCAAACTACATAGCTAATGGGACCAGTGAACAAGAAGATCTCTTTGTACTCCGTCAATCCTGCCCTTGATCCGTCCTTTTCTACGGAATAGATTTCCAAAAGATTTACGATTCCATATAAGAAGCTGCTCCGCCACCTGTCTCAAACGACCAACCCAGTTGCCCTGTGATTTATCCCACATATCAGAAAGAGAGCTTCTAAAATTATCCGACATAAGCCACATCGCCTGAAAATGAAACGGCTTCTTAAGCTTTGTCGATGAAACATTTGGTTCTATCTGAAGCAACAGTGGACAGTGGTCAGAAAAAATTCTAGGAAAATGCCGAACCAAAGCATGAGGAAAAGCAGTGCATCAGGCAGAATTAGCCACCACCCTATCCAAACGTTCATAGACTCTGGCATACCCATGATGCTTATTACACCAAGTAAAAGGGGACCCAACAAACTGCGTATCCAGAGGCCACAAGACGACAACATCTCCTGAAATCTCGCACAACGAGATAACGAAGGGAGCACCCCACCTTGCTTCTCCTTAGAATTAAGTATATCATTAAAATCTCCATAATCATCCAAGGAATATTTACACCCTGCGCAAACTGTTCTAGCTGATCCCATAGAAGCCATCTTGTGGTTCGATTAGGATGAGCATATATAACGGATAGTAAGGACGTGGGATACCCCTTTCTCCAAATCAAAGCATGTATCAAATGTGGTGAAGAAGAAGATATTTCCAAATCTAAAACTTGACAATCCCAACATAACCACAAACCACCAGAATAACCCAAAGGATCTTCAATAATATAATTAGGGAAGTTTAGTTTACGTACCACATTGCGCACTCTATCTTTCGAGATACGCGGTTCAGCACTAGCAAGAAGAGAGGGGTGGAAAGATTCCAAAATACCTCGGATACCTCTCCCAAATGAAACTTTTCCTGCGCTGCGATAATTCCAGAAGACTAAATCCATTAATGAGATTTAGTAGAGAGTCCTAGGGTTGATCGCTCCGGGACGTATCCCTAAAGAACGGTTGTAGTTTTACCGCAAGTGCATGGTGTAGCAGCGAGCGGGATATCGAACACAGGGAGGACGAATGACCGTGCTTAATCCAATCAACCTGGCTATTCAAGAAGAAAGATTTGCCTTTGGCGATCCTGTCACAATCGTCAGACAAAGTGCGGAAATATCAAATCAAATAAAGAACGTCTAGGGAATGGGGAATCCCCGCTACTCACCGTATCTCATAAATGTGGTTTGTCGGTTTCAAAATTGCTAGATTGAGATTTTGGATGGACTAGTTGCAGCTGAATGTAGAACCAAGCTCACGCTCTCGCGCTGTTGCCGGTCTATAGCTATCCTAGGTTTGGGTCCAATCTCTTGCAAACCCTATCCTAGGAAAGCTAGCATTAGGATCAACATCATCGTCCAATCGCGCACCGAGCCCAATCTCTTACAAACTCGGCTCGCGATCTAGATTGGGATAGTTCCTACCCGTCCAATCTCTTGCAAACGGGTATTGGCACGGAATTGCAACCGGAAACCCTAGTATCGGTCCAATCTCTTGCAAACCGATACTACGGAAATTCGATTCCAACCCAATTCGGATTTCTAGGGTTTCATATCGAATCGGGATCCAATCTCTTGCAAATCCCGATCGGTATGAACTCCTAGCTAGCCGTAGTAAATTGATCCCAATCTAATCCCTAGATATCAATTCTAGCAAAATTTCTACTAATTCATCACAAATATGAAGTTGGGTTTGTAGGATTCATCCCCACGCCCCAAGACGTGGCGACTACTCACAATTCATAGCAAGATCACAAAAATAATCAATGAAATAAGCAATAGAATTCATCACAATATTTGAGATATGCAATAAAAATAGAATTTTTGGGGAAGAGAAAGACAAACCAATGGAGTTCTTCAATTAATCCAACAAAAATCAAACTTTGCCTCCTCTCCAATCTCAAGAATAAAACTAAAAAGCTAATCTAAAAAGCTGCTAAAAATCTAAGGAGAAGCTCCCCAAAACTAGGGTAAAAACAGGGGTTAAATACCCCCCTAAATCGTCCAAAAACTGTGACCAAAATACCCCTGCGCAGCCTGTTTTCCGCAATTTTCGCTACAGGCAGCGCGTCGCACTCGGCCGAGTGACAAAAGTCGCTCGGCGGAGTGAGAAACCCTGTAATTTTCCAGTAAGTCGGGGCCTTCAGGGGTCTCTACTTCGGGGGCGGCTCGGCCGAGTGAGTTGTCGTCACTCGGCCGATGGCTTCATTGTACTCGGGCGGACGGGATTATCCACTCGGCCGAGTGGATCTTCTGAAGCTCAGGCAGCCGAAAAACAGAAACTTGGAGATTTTTGAAGGGCTTCGTCTGGGCGCCACTCGGGCGGACGTGGTCTCTTCACTCGGCCGATGTGGTCTCCGTCGCTCGGCCGAGTGCACATAGGAATCGTGTCTGATCTGGTCGGCCGAGCGGTGTCTCGCTGGTCGGCCGAGTGGGTCCTCCACTCGGCCGAGTGGGACACTAAACATGCCCAATCTGCTTATTTTGGCCTCCTCGTCGCTCTTGCGACGTCCGTTCTTCTTCCGCTCCTCTCCAACAGCAAAATACCCCTCGGGGAGGTCGTCGGTGACCCTCTGGAGTAAGCGCATCTCGAGATCACTCCAAATCGCGCCAAATCACCTGAAATGCGACAAAAACAACAAATCGTGAAAAGCATCGTAATATCGTCGATATATCGTGAAAAACATGATTTGGGCGATCTAAATGGCATGCAAAAATGCGGGAAAAAAGGTGTAAAATAAGGAGTGATCAAAATCCCCCAAGCTTGCCTCTTACTCGTCCTCGAGGAAGATAAGTAAAAGGCGAACCCGGTGGAATTGGAAGACGAAAACGGCGAAAAATGAAAAATGAAAAAAAACGGAGAAGAATGGAAAACGAAATGAAAATAAAGAAGAGAGAAAGAAGCGAAGAGGTAAGCTACTAGATCATTTTCTCAGGACGGGGGTTTCACTTACTCGCATAGCATGCACCGAATGAAAAACACATGTCAAAAGATTTTATTTTGATATCATAGTATAATAGTGCAAATAGAAATGGAAAACCCACGAACAACGATATAATCATGAAAAAACGGAATAATTTTAAAATTAACATCGTCTGAATCATTTAAAGCGGTATACAAATCACAGATCACACACTTTTCAATTGAATGCTTTCTATCAGGAGTATAGGAGTATCACACAATAGAATAGAGAGAATAGAAAAGTATGGATTTCATGAAATGAACGCTAGGCTTAGATTTCTGGATTTCGTAAAGCTAGAAATAATCTCACCGAGTATAGAATATTACTTAGCCTAGGCTGTCGTGCAACGTCAAGTAGTCACTCTCTCACACATCAATGGATCCCCTCCCCCAAGCTTATCTATAAGCGTGGTGACATAAAAAATATTCACATCCCCATTTTTATATAGCTCCAAAGGTAATAAGAAGAAAGAAGAAAGAAAGAAAGTGAGATGGGATCTTTTATTGAGGATTTTTCCTCTTTTCTCTTTTTAAGCAATATAGCATATATACACAACGATCCCAACTCGAAGAGAGATAATGATGTACAAGAATGTTTTTCTCTCTTTTTTAGAGAATAAGAGATTTGGAGCTAGGAATTAGTAGCGGGGGAAATGCCATAAAATAGAATCGCTAAGGGGAGATTCACCAATGATTTTAAAAGTAGAGAAATGATGTTCAAGATTTGTGGAGAAAGAAATAGATATAACTCTCGGTTCACTCTATAAGACATGCACGACAACTTCAGCAGGGTAATCTAATCTACTCAGTTTCGATCACAAAAAAAGCTAACTAATCCAGATTTATCATAGCTAACATCATTCAATCATCCTGAAGTGAAGTGTACAATTCATGCATATAGAAGTGATATAGGAAAAAGAAATCAGTACTCCAGATATAAGCATTCAATGCGTGAATCTTGGTGTGTTTTCTGTGATAGCATACATATGAATATTCAGACTCAGCTAATAATAGAATTTCATCCATTTTCATGTGGCAAAAGTGTGGGTTACTATCTCTAGATGCAAGGCAAGTCATAGCATATGATATCAGAAATAAAGTCTAAGACATGACAAATATAGCATGCTTATAGAGTAAGCTAAATCCAACGTCATCATCATCACAGAAAAGTCATCTCTAGCATGAGATGAAAAAGAAGGAAATAAAGATAAAGGGAAAATAGAACTATTTACAATGCGGCACACAGAAAAATAAGAAAAACGTGATGCATGGCAAAATAAAAGGAAAAATGATGAAAAATAAGTGCAAAAGCGAAAAATGGTGTGAAAAACTAAAAATAAAGGTGGCAAATCGAAAAAGAACGTGAGAACTTTCTTCCCCCAAGCTAAATGGCACAGTGTCCTCAATGTGCAAAGTGGGGCACACTGAGAGACAAGTAATGTGAGGGGAAGGTGAGGATGCATGCATGATGAAAAGAAAAATGAAAATAAAAAGAAAGAAAAAGACATGAAAATATGATGCGGACATGATGCATGCACAGATAGGAGTGATATAGATATATAAGAGTGTCACCAAAAACGCTCCCTCTATCCCAGAAAAGATATATAAATATATGGTCGTCATGAGAATCCCAAAATAAGTGAGGGGAGGGGGGGTGGGCAAAAGTGCAACAGGACCCAGCAGAAACGGGCAGCACAACGGCAAAAGGAATCGATGGCATCAAGGGTGCCTAGGAAGGTGGTGCTGCACCGTCTCCGTCCTGAGGCGGAAGTGGTGGTGGTGTAGAGGGACGCACCTGGCGGGGCTGTGCAGGGCGTGGCTGGCGTACTCGGCTCGCGTAGGTGACTGGCTCAGCGGGGAAGGGAACAAAAGGTGCTGCACTCGCAAATGTGGGCCTGGCCTCAGTGCGAGGCCGGGGCATCGGCTGGTGAGAAGTAGAGGCAGCAGCAGCGAAAGAAGAATGCAAAAGTGGCAGCGAGGCGACCAGAGAGGTCAGTGGCACAGAAGTGTGGACAGACGCCACGACACTCTCAGAAAATACAGCAGGGGTGGAGACAGAGGTGACTACCGCTGGGGTGGAAGTGTGTGGTCCAAAAGGTGCAACCCTAGCGGAGACCATGCTAGCCATGGTCTCCACAACCGCGGCAAACGAGGGCTCTCCACTCTCAACAAAGGTCGGTGGGCGCTCGGGGAGTGCGGAGCAAAGAGGCTCGACGGACAGAGGGCCAGTGGTGGTGGTGGGAGTGGTGGTGACAGCCTCGGAAGTGGTGGAGGTGGTGGAAGTGGGCTCAGCTGAGGTACTCCCGACACCGACAGAGGTGTCAGGAGCGGCGGAAACATCGGGGATAGGCTGAGGGGCCACAGGGTCAACAGGGGCGGCAGGCTCGGTAGGTGCGACAGGGTCTGCGGGGGCAGCGTGGGCAGCGTGGGCCTGCTCGACCTCCTCGGCCTCGAGCACGTATGCAGCGGGGATGAGGATGTCCATCACAGGGAGCCAGTCGACATGGGCTGGTGCAATCTGAGTCCGAGCTGGGCTCGGAAGAATCATGTAATCGGCCCCGTAGGGGCCGTGCAACCAGACCCAGTGACGCTCACCGTGCGGACGAAGTATCTTCATCCGGGCCATAACATCGATCGACAAAGAAGTGGGGCCCGGTACTCGTCGCAAGTCGTCAGGGAAGTCCTCGTCGGTAATAAGTGCAAGCAAGGTGATCAGGCCGCCGCAGCATATCGGTGAGCGAGCGCCCACCGATACAATGATGCGGTCCAAAAACCAAGCCGCGACATCAATCACGACGGCGGGGACCAGCTCATCGCCATCCCTAGATAGAGCTCTGGGACGTGTCATCGCGTAGAGCATGTAGAGCTCCGGCGTAGACATCGTGCCCGGCTCATATCTGGCCAAAAATGTCGTCGCCATAAGGCGCTGAGCAATACGGAGGCAGGGATGGACAATGGCCGAGGCCTTGGCCCTACTAGGGTCAAAGGCAGCGTGAAGACCCGTAATCCGGGCCCAGAAGGCACCGGCGTCGAAGGAAGGTGGGGGGATATGGGTGGGGCCGTAACCGCGATCGGCACCGGGGACAGCGGGCCACGAGAAAAACGCTCTCATCATATCGAGAGTGACCTGGCACTCCCGATCCATGAACCGGAACGAGCATCCCTCGTCGGTCCGGGCGATCGAACTAAGAATCTCAAGTGTCGGGCGGGTGAACGTGTCCGCCGACACCTGGAAGAAATCTCGCCAGCCCACGTTGTCGTACAACGTGAGCATCCCCTCTAGTACCCCGAGGCGCCTAGGTCAGCAAGGTGTGCAAACCTGGAGGGTACGATCGAGCGCTGGGAGATACGCTCGAAGACAGCGCGGTGTGCGTCATCTCGGAACGTAATCCTGAGCGGCCCGACCAGTGGATCCGGAGGTGGTGGCTGTGCGGCGGGGAGTGGCTGTGCGGGCTGTGCGGGCTGTGTGGGCGCTGCAGGCTGTGCGGGGTGTGCGGGGGCTGCAGGCTGTGCTGGGTGGATGGGGTGTGTGGGAGACGGTGGAGGAGAGTCCTCCAACTCGTGGGAGGGGCCGGCATCATCCGACCGCTTCCGCTTGGCGGAAGCTCTCTTCGACCGCGGCCGTGTCCGGGGCGGCATATCGGCCCCGAGCGCGCACCAAAAAGGTGTAAAAAGTGCAGCGTGTGCAAAATAAAGGAAAGAGTGTACCCCGACACGCCGCGAGTGCTAAGCAATGGAAGCATGCGAAGACAGCGCCTCTGCGAAGCCCGAATCAGTCCCAAGAAGCTCCCCTGGGCTCCCCTAAGCTCCCAAAAATAACCTGCGCGTGAAATGGAGATATCAGCGGGTAATATTCAAAACGTATGGAGCATTAGGGGTATAACAGATAAATATAGAAATTGATTTGGGTTAGGGGTTCGTTAAGCACATGGATCCTCGAAAAATACACAAAAAGAGGCGAAAAAGGCGAAATAGGGGGTACCGGAGGCGATCGGACCGGCGGCCGCCGGCGGCGACTCGGGCGAGGCGTCGGCGGGTGCTCGGCCGGCGGTGGCTGGCCGAGCGGCGGCGCGAGGTGGCCGGTCGGGCGAGTGGGGGCGCGAGCGAGGGGAATCGGGCGAGGGGAGCTGAAGAGTCGGGGCGCGATTGGGTTTTGCGTTTCGAAAATCGCGCCCCCCCCCTCGGTCCTTATATAATAAAAGTTACGACTCGGCCGAGTGACGTGGTCACTCGGCCGAGCGAGGCAATGGAAATTTCCTCCTCGTCTACGCTTCGGCCGAGTGGCCTTACCAGCCTCGGCCGAGTGGAGTAAGTCCATTCGGTCGAGTGGCTCAAGCTACTCGGCATGACTCGCCCTAGGAGGGTATCCGTTTTATTCGGCCGAGTGGGGATATATACTCGGCCGAGTATCAGTTATATTGAAATCAGGAAAATAAACAGAGAGTTGGGTACAGCAGACTTCCCTCGTTCGTGAGCGGCTCGGCCGGACGAACTTGTGTACTCGGCCGAGTGACTAGTATGCTCGGCCGAGTGAGCCTTGTGTTCTGCTGTTTGTCTTCGTTTGGGCTCTAAACTCAGTCTTTCTTCCTCCAGTCGATTCCATCTTCCTCCTAAGCATCGAGCGCCTTCTTGGGGCGCTCCTCGTCGTCGCGTTCATCCTCCTCATGATGGATCTACCTATCTCCTCTCCTGTCAAGAAAAATAGGACCCGTTATCACAAAATTTTTGGGCGAACAACTCAAAACACTAAAAATTTCTAAAACAAAAATAAAGTAAAAAGTAAAAATAAAGCAAAAACCGTCGGGTTGCCTCCCGACAAGCGCTCGTTTAAGGTCGTGAGCTCGACCCCCTATAATTTTCAATCAATGTGGGATGTTTGGTGCATATGAGATGCACCCATCAAACTTTCCGAGGAGCGCGCTTGGATTTGGACATGGCGGCGTGTTCTCCCTCGGTGGTCTCCCATCTCGAATAGTGTTGGGGGGAGGCTCCCCCAAGCTAGCATTTGCTCCGGTCAACGGCTTCACCGGTGATGCCGATTTCCGTACCGGCGGAGCTTTCTTTGGAGACTTTAATTTCGAGAGCTTACAGAGCTCTCGAATCCTTGCGACATCAGCGTCGCCTTCATCATCTTCAACGGAGAGGTCGGGGGAATCATCTTTCTTCTCATTTTGGCCTAAATCCGGGCCTTCCTCGAAATCTTCAACGAATAGAGCGCTAATAGAGTGGGGGATCGCCTCCTCAATTACCTCATCAAGGAGGTCCATGTAATCAAGCTCCTCGTGGTAAGGCATGTGCTTCATAGCCTTAGGAATGTGAAGCTCCACCTCGATGTTACCGACGTTTAAAGTTAGTGTACCTTCGCGCACGTCGACGATGACTCCGGCGGTGGCGAGGAATGGGCGTCCAAGTATCAACGAAGTATCTCCCTCCTCCTTAACGTCCATGATCACGAAGTCACATGGCAAGCATATTCCCCCCGGGACTTGTAGTGGGATGTCTTCGGCGATCCCCACCGGCCTTGTTATCCGTCCATCGGCTAATTGAATGCGCATGTCGGTGGGTTTCAACTTTGTCCCGGTGTTTAGCCTTAAGAACATGGAGAGAGGCATGAGGCTCACACTAGCCCCTAGATCAACCAACGCCTTTTGAAGAGGAACGCCGCCCAAGGTGCAAGGAATCCGAAAACTCCCCGGATCTTTAAATTTTGCCGGCTCCTTCTCTCTCTTGGTGAACCAAGAGCCCTCCTCGGCTAGCATGATCTTCTCCTTCCTCTTTCTCCCCGAAATCAAGTCCTTTAAGAATTTAGCATATGTGGGGATCTCCACGATGGCGTCGAGGAAGGGAATATTGAGGCTAACTCCTCTTAGATACTCGAGAAACTTCACTAGCCTTTTCTCCATTTTCGCTCTAGCGAGCCTTTGGGGGAATGGGACCGGTGGCATGAAGCGCCTCTCCTCGATCAATTGCTCCGCTCTAGATTTCTCCTTTTCTTGTGGCTCCTTCTCCTTATCAACTTCAACTACCGGCTCAATCGGCTCCAAACTTTCCTCCACGGGTTCCTCGGTAGGAATCATGGCGGGGGTGGTATCCTTTCCGCCTCTAGTGTTAACGGCAACTACGACATTGATGTGGCCGGTGTTGCCCCGTGGGTTTTGCTCGGGTTGCGCCGGCAATCGTTGAGTGTTCCGATTGAGCAACGCCAATTGCTCCGATATTTGAGCCACAACGGTATTAAGAGAGTCTTGCCCCGCCTTCAAGCTAGCATTGACCTTATTTTGCTCGACCATAAACGCCTCCACCCTAGCTTCGAAGTCGGATCGTTGTTGAGCTTGTGGAGGGTTTTGATTTTGATTCCTCCACCCTTGATTGTATCCGGGTGGCCTATATGGTGGAACTTGTTGCTTCGGTTGGAAATTTTGTTGTGGAGGCCCCCTCGGCGGATAGTTTTGCTGTTGGGGTGGTGGTGGTCGGGCTTGTTGAGGTGGTGCTTGGGGCGGGTTCAAAGCTCCTTCATTGTTGGCGTAGGAGAATCCGAGATGATTTCTTGCAGCCGGATTGGCCCAATATCCTTGGTTCCCCGCGACATATTGTACTTGCTCCAAGGATCCTTCTCCTTGCTCTCCTCCCGAGTACATGGCTTGAGATTGGTCTTGCCAATCACACATTTGGTTCGTTGGAGCGGAGGTAGAAGGGGCTCCTTGGGGCTCCGTGATAAACTTCTCCAATCTCTCCACTACCTTGTGGAGAGAATCAAACTTGCTTGTAAGCTCCGCTACGGCCTTCGCCTCATAGATACTAGTCGGCTTCAAGGAGGACGTGGAGTGTCCTCGCTCATCGCCCTATTGTTGGTTGTTTGAGGCCATCTCCTCAATTAGGGCCGTAGCTTCCTCGGGAGTCTTTGACAAGATAGCATCATTCGTCGCGGCATCAATAATTTGCTTGGTCCCCGGTTGGAGACCGTTGTAGAAGCTATGAACTAGCTCCCAATCTTCGATGCTGTGGTGCGGGCATTGATGCTGCAAATCCTTAAAACGCTTCCAAGCCTCATAGAGCGTCTCCTGTGGTCCTTGCTTGAAGGACATGAGAGCGCTCCGGATCTTCACCGTCTTGGATGGCGGATAGAACTTGTCAATAAATGCACTCGCCAACTCGTCCCAAGAGGTGAAAACTCCGTCAGCCTGCGTCCTCAACCAATAGAGTGACTTGTCCTTTAGCGTGAAGAGGAAGAGACGCAGCCTGATGGCATCGATGGAGACACCCGGCATCTGGAATGTGGCGCACTTCGACAAGAACAATTGGATGTGGTAGTGGGGATTTTCATGGGCATTCCCATGAAATGGATCCTGCTGCATCAGAACCACTAGTCCAGTCTTTAGCTCGAAGTTCTTGTCAGCCGCCAACTCCGGCATGGCAATGGATGAGGTAGTAGAAGAGGTCTTAGGCCGAAGCCTATCTCGAATAGAAATTATCCTCGCCATCCTTGCCGCCAATTGTTCAGCAGTTTCCGGGTTGGTCATAAACCGCCCTTCCGGATTTTGTCTCCTTTCCGCTCTAAGTCTCCGCGCGGTATGTTCGATCTCTGGATCAAACAATATAGCTTCAGGGTCCGCCGTAGATCTCGTGTACATGCACAGAGAAAACAGAGTTTCAAAGAGATGATTAGTACCGTGGAAGGGTTAGGTAAAAATAAAAAAAAACAAAAAATGGAAATAATAATGATAATAAAAAAATAAAAAAGAAAGTAGCTAGGGGTGGTAAGATCAAACGCAATCGCCTCCCTGGCAACGGCGCCAAAAACTTGATCGCTCCGGGACGTATCCCTAAAGAACGGTTGTAGTTTTACCGCAAGTGCACGGTGTAGCAGGGAGCGGGATATCGAACACAGGGAGGACGAATGACCGTGCTTGTTCCAATCAACCTGGCTATTCAAGAAGAAAGATTTGCCTTTGGCGATCCTGTCACAATCGTCAGACAAAGTGCGGAAATATCAAATCAAATAAAGAACGTCTAAGGAATGGGGAATCCCCGCTACTCACCTTATCTCATAAATGTGGTTTGTCGGTTTCAAAATTGCTAGATTGAGATTTTGGATGGACTAGTTGCAGCTGAATGTAGAACCAAGCTCACGCTCTCGCGCTGTTGCCAGTCTATAGCTATCCTAGGTTTGGGTCCAATCTCTTGCAAACCCTATCCTAGGAAAGCTAGCATTAGGATCAACATCATCGTCCAATCGCGCACCGAGCCCAATCTCTTGCAAACTCGGCTCGCGATCTAGATTGGGATAGTTCCTACCCGTCCAATCTCTTGCAAACGGGTATTGGCACGGAATTGCAACCGGAAACCCTAGTATCGGTCCAATCTCTTGCAAACCGATACTACGGAAATTCGATTCCAACCCAATTCGGATTTCTAGGGTTTCATATCGAATCGGGATCCAATCTCTTGCAAATCCCGATCGGTATGAACTCCTAGCTAGCCGTAGTAAATTGATCCCAATCTAATCCCTAGATATCAATTCTAGCAAAATTTCTACTAATTCATCACAAATATGAAGTTGGGTTTGTAGGATTCATCCACACGCCCCAAGACGTGGCGACTACTCACAATTCATAGCAAGATCACAAAAATAATCAATGAAATAAGCAATAGAATTCATCACAATATTTGAGATATGCAATAAAAATAGAATTTTTGGGGAAGAGAAAGACAAACCAATGGAGTTCTTCAATTAATCCAACAAAAATCAAACTTTGCCTCCTCTCCAATCTCAAGAATAAAACTAAAAAGCTAATCTAAAAAGCTGCTAAAAATCTAAGGAGAAGCTCCCCAAAACTAGGGTAAAAACAAGGGTTAAATACCCCCCAAAATCGTCCAAAAACTGTGACCAAAATACCCCTGCGCAGCCTGTTTTCCGCAATTTTCGCTACAGGCAGCGCGTCGCACTCGGCCGAGTGACAAAAGTCGCTCGGCCGAGTGAGAAACCCTGTAATTTTCCAGTAAGTCAGGGCCTTCAGGGGTCTCTACTTCGGGGGCGGCTCGGCCGAGTGAGTTGTCGTCACTCGGCCGATGGCTTCATTGTACTCGGGCAGACGGGATTATCCACTCGGCCGAGTGGATCTTCTGAAGCTCAGGCAGCCGAAAAACAGAAACTTGGAGATTTTTGAAGGGCTTCGTCTGGGCGCTACTCGGGCGGACATGGTCTCTTCACTCGGCCGATGTGGTCTCCGTCGCTCGGCCGAGTGCACATAGGAATCTGTCTGATCTGGTCGGCCGAGCGGTGTCTCGCTGGTCGGCCGAGTGGGTCCTCCACTCGGCCGAGTGGGACACTAAACATGCCCAATCTGCTTATTTTGGCCTCCTCGTCGCTCTTACGACGTCCGTTCTTCTTCCGCTCCTCTCCAACAGCAAAATACCCCTCGGGGAGGTCGTCGGTGACCCTCTGGAGTAAGCGCATCTCGAGATCACTCCAAATCGCGCCAAATCACCTGAAATGCGACAAAAACAACAAATCGTGAAAAGCATCGCAATATCGTCGATATATCGTGAAAAACATGATTTGGGCGATCTAAATGGCATGCAAAAATGTGGGAAAAAAGGTGTAAAATAAGGAGTGATCAAGGGTCGCATCCTCCCCAGGATAGGTTGACTCCGGATATATAGCAGCACCAACACGTATAGCACTATCCCCAGCATCAGACTCCATCGGCACGACCTCCATGACCATACACGAAGTGTCCAGTTTCTTTGTTGGGAGACCAACAGACCTGGCCTCTGGTGGGTTATGCAACATTATCTCCGCTCGACTCAAAGAGGAACTAGCACCCACTTCCACTGGCTTCCCCTCCGACCCCTCGACGAAGATATGATGTTGGTTAGCTCGGTTAAAGGGAGACACAGCTGATGTGACAACTTTGAAGTCTGGACGTTTATTCGAGCTCTGGAAGGAGACGGTAGAGAACCAGTCTTTGAATTACCTTTCATAGAAACCAAATTTAACGAGAGCACGCTCGAATGAGGGCCCACAGCCGCAGATTTTCTGATTTGTGTTTTCTGTGCTCTCCCCAATAGACCCTGATCCAGTCCAATTACGGGCCCTACTGAAATTATCAATTAACTTCGTTTTGGGCTGAACTAACTCCCCGCTGCTACCAGGCCTGTTGTTCCCCGAGTTCCGCTTCAGCGCTGTTGACAGATCTACCAACGGTCGAGATTCCACAATCCCCACATCGCCAACAAACTCATCAGCGCCTCCTTCCACGTAATCCACTTCCTCCGTCAAAATCTCGAATCGAGATCTCGTCGAACCACCTTCCCCAACTTTGGCAGATGTCGTTTCCAACCGACTGACAGTGGATCGACGGGTGCGGCTGTCTCTCGGCACCAACCACGGCCCGAAACTGGCCGTCGGCGGCTGCTGCACTGCCGATTCCTGGGACCTGTTCGTCGGTGATTCTTCAGAGGTTTGATCCACGTTGACGTTATTCGGCCGTGTGTCAGGTTTCGATGATACCGTCGATTGAAATGGGCATGGGTCCCTGAGACCTACCCTCCCACATTTGAAACAGATCAAGCTCAGCCCTTCGTACTGCACGGCCTGCCACCACCCCTCAAAAAAACTTGAGATATCAGCGGCTCGTTCAAATTCACTTCAACACAAACACGAGCAAACCGAGCCTTCAGAGCTAATATTGTGTGCGAATCAAATTTAATTGCTTTTCCCACACAGTTGCCCAAGGCGAAGAGAATGCGGTCATCATAATACTCCACCGGGAGAAAAGGAAAACGCACCCAGACATTCGTCGAATCGATCGAAGTTGTTTTGGGGCAAAAATCCGGAATCCAATGCCGCACCGTAAGATAATGCCCGAAAATCATCCATGGTCCCTCTTCCATAGCGTAGATCATATCCTCATCATAGTTAAACTTCACCATCATAAAACCCTCATCCAATTCTACCAGCTCCATCTACCCCTTTGGCTTCCACATGTTCAGCAATCTCGCTTCCAAAACACGTAGTGTAATATTACGTCCCAGTAATTTTACGATGACCGCGCATCGACATTTCAATCGGAGTCTCTCTTTAAAAGCATCGGACAACGAGATGCCATCCCATTCTCCCACCCGAGCCACTTGAATATCCTCTTCCAGAATAGGGGATTCTTCCTCCATACTCTCCTCATGTCCACCAGCAGAACCAGAGCCCATGCAAACATCTTTGAACGACTTTCTATTATGGGTACTACCAAGATCTCCTCCATGGCTATTCGAACTCCATCCTGTGCGAATGGCCTTCACTTGATCAGCATCCATGATGTCCCCTACCTCCTCTTCCTTCCCTGACGCTTTTAATCTCCTTTGTGCTCCGAGTCAGAATGTCTTCCTCCTCCCTGGATCTTTCGCCATCACCAACCTAACCTATTCCGTCGCACATCCTTGATTAGCTCTGTTTATTTTGATCTATATATTCTAAACTAATCACCGATTTTTTGAATCTAAAACATTTTTATTGTCAATTATAAGATAGAAGAGGTTTACTCCCCAATTTTTACCCATGAATAATTTTTATAGTGATTAGTGAATCACAAGAATACATTTATAATGAGATATGTTTTTATTTCTTTTTCGGCAACAAGTCAAGTCAAGAGTGTATTTTCATTTTCAGTCGGCCCTCAGCGAAAAAACGAGTGTGTAGTGTAGGCAACAAGTCAACATGGACTTGGAAAATTTATTATAGGCTTACATATTCAAAGAGTCCAAGTCTTGGAAATTTTCTTGTTTCTTAGTGGACAACCTTGCAGATCATCTTCTAGTGGCTTGCATGATTTGAAGGACTTTGAAGGGGTCCAGTCTTCTCTTAGAGTTATCCTGTTCTAATCCAATTATGTACAGTACTTGTCATTCGAAGATGAGTAGAAAGTATACAATGCTAGAGATGCAAACCTTGGATATTGAATACATGAATATTGTTAGGTTTCTATAGATTGTTTTCAAGTTACTTCTTTGGCGTCAAAAAACGGCTAGTCGTTTTTTTAATGCTTCTGTAAAATTTGTGATATATCACACAATAAACACAAAATTATTACTTAACTACTCAACCTTAAAACCAGAAACATATGGGATGTGATCGATTCATGAGCGTGGAACGGGTATCCATCCTGAACGCCAAACACCTAATCCGAATCCAATCACCGACAAGAAAGATCGAAGATGAACAATTAAATATTGCGTCAAAGGTATCAACTAGACCACTCTATTATTTAATCAAGATGCAATGATCCGGAAGCAACGTATGTCAAACTCGGCCATTTCACTATCACTCCTTCAATGATTCTCTGTCTCATCCGTTGCCATCTTTTCAACCCTACTACTTTTCCACAGCCGAGGGGGGTGGAGAGTGAATAGCTTATAAGAGGGATCGATGAAGCGGACGAGGTAAGCATCATCACACACTAGAGCTAACGGTGCAGATGGCCGATCCAAACTTTGCACTCAAGAAACAATGGCGCAGTCTTCCTTCTCTCTTCCTCTCACTCTCCACCTTCTTCTGTTGTTGCCTCCCTTTGCATGCCAAAATATCCTACCCTGAACACTGCGGTGAGACCGTGCCCCAGGCATCATCTTCCAGCTTTGCCCTCGACACGACCAATTTCATCTACCTCTACGATGGCCGCTTCTCCGGCGGAGACAAGATCATCAACGCAGACACCGTCCCCGGCAGCTTCAGTTTCCATGCCAATCACGTCTATCGTACCGATAAACCGGGTCTTTTTCACCTCGCGGGCTCCATATACCTCCAGGGCACGCCTGCTCCACACCGATCCAGATCGTCACGCAGATCAATCAGGCGTCGTCGCCGCTATCGCCATGGTTTCCACAGCCATGGTTTCGTGAACTACGTCATGTCGTCGGTGAATTTCGACATGGCTGGCTTCTGGTCCAGCACTACCGGCAAGATCTGCATGGTCGGCACCGGCTCCAGATATGTGAACGGTACTTCTTTAAAGCTCTCTGCTGTATTTAATCTCAACTATCCCAACAGTTCCAACATTCATACTAGCATCGTTAGCGGGACCCTTCGTAGTGTGGATGCTTCTGAAAGCCAGACCCATTTTGATAAAATATCGGTTCTAGGCTATGTCTATAACAACTATGCATATACCGAGTCATCCAGGCTTAGTGGTGGTATGTGTCATCGTGTTAATGTCCCTAAACAAGTAGTCGGGTTTGAGGCTGGTTCCGCCTCGAACTACATCCCTCAGTTGTTGACGGGGGTATTTAGATTGGAGTACGGGAGAGATTGCTCTGATCAAAATTGTGGTCCATTTTATAATAAGAAGAATAATAGTCTTGAGTTTTCTCCGCCTTTCATGGCCATCGGGGGGGTTCAAAGTAGAGAAGAGGGAAAGGTGCACATGCAAGTAGTATTTAACAACGCTAGCCGTAGCCATGATGGCTATGGCAGCTCCTTGATTCCTGTGAGGTCTTTGGTTAGTGAGGGGTACTGGGATTCGGAGAGGAAATTCCTCTGCCTACTGGCTTGTCCGGTGCTGAAGGAACAAGAGGACTCCGCCGGAGTTAACTATGTCGGCGAGTGTACAATCGGGTTGGGCTTCTGGTTTCCTTCTGTTTACACCCTTAAGGAGAGGAGTGGCGTAGTTGGGCGTATCTGGAGTGTCAACGGAAAGAGCGATCCAGGATATTTCAGTCCAATTCCATTCCGGAGTTTACAAGGCCACAACGGCATCCTTCATGGTGTCAAGTATGAGTATACTAGAGCTGATTCTGTGAGAGATGACTGTGAAACAACGGAAGTCGAGAATCTGGGGAATAGAAGGTACCCTGATGAGAATACCATTGAAGACTTTAGGTTTGATATTACCCTGGGAAATGCTACCGACAGTTCAGCGTGGGGCTATGCCACGCCCTTCTCTTTTGGAGACGACTTGTATGGGCGAGGTTTTTTGGGACGTTCATATTTGGGGGTGTCTTCAGGGGTTTCTTTCTCAGAGAAGAGTGTAGACACTAACAAAAGCGTTTGGGATGTTAGCTACCTAATAAGTTATAGCGTCTACAGCTCTTCTTCGGACATGGAGACACTGGTCGATATCGCGGCGGAAGGGGTCTACAATGCCGAAGCAGGTAAACTGTGCATGGTTGGCTGTAAAAAGGGAGGTTCCTTGGAGACGCCCAAGGGTGGGAAGGGGGAAGATCCTGCGGACTGTCAGATTGAAATTAGGATTCAGTTATCTCCTCTAAATATGGATACCAATGGTAGCATTAATAGCGGCACTAGACATGTTAATGGGACGATCAGGAGCACAAGAGCAACATCTGATCCTCTCTACTTCGAGCCTTTGGACATCTCATCTTATAACATGTACAATACAGCAGCTCGCGAAACGGCCACTAGAATGGATATGGAGATAGCCATGGTTATGGTCTCTCTCACACTTTCATGTGTTTTCGTCATATTTCAGATCTTCCATGTCCGTAAGCACCAAGATGTGCTGCCTTCCATGTCCATCACAATGCTCATTATCCTGACTCTAGGATACATGGTCCCTCTAGTGCTGAGCTTTGAGGCCTTATTCCTAATGAGCCGAGGACGGAAGAGTGTTATGCTATGGAGTGGTCGGTGGCTGGAGGTGAAGGAGGTCCTAACAAGGGTCTTGACCATGGCAGCTTTCTTGCTGCAGTGCCGTCTTCTTCAGTTGGCTTGGGCTGCTAGATCTTCGAAAGAAGGCGGAAGGGGCCTCTGGGTTGCCGAGATGAAATCTCTTCGCCTCTGCCTTCCTCTGTATTTTGCGGGCGCATTAATTGCGTGGTTCGTCCGAACAAAATCTTATAAAACTCAAGATGAGACCATGGACTACAATTCTGATCGCAATCGTTCGATGGGGGCCGATCTGATATCTTATATCGGCTTAATACTTGACGGTTTTCTTCTTCCTCAAATTCTTCTCAACATATCTCGCAACTCCAAAGACAAGGCCCTTGTTCCTCTCTTTTATATTGGAATTACTGGAGTTCGTGTGCTGCCTCATCTGTATGATGCTTATAGAGCTAGTCACTATGCGAAATACTTCAAATTCTCATACATCTATGCTAGCCCAGATGGCGACTATTACTCCACCGCATGGGATATCATTATTCCGTCAGTAGGGGTGCTCTTCGCAGTCCTACTATTCTTACAGCAGCGATTTGGTGCTAGTTGTTTCCTTCCTCAGAGGTTCAGAAAGCTTAGTGGATATGAGGCTGTTCCTGTTATTAGCCTGTAATTCGTGGTGTGGATCATTGAGAGCCGATACACGTGTATCATTAAGGTATAGTTTGCTACTGTAATTTCTATTTGCCAGGATTTATCATCGCAACATCCAATATGCAGGAAATACTTTGATTTGATATTTGCAGTATCAGTATTGTGGTTTCGCCATAGTGTACATGTGTCAATTTTGTTGTCACAGAAGTGTATATTTCCGTTTTCCTCTATGCAGAACCTAGTATTCATCAAAAGTTATCTGATCCTCAGTTATTGCAGTATCATTCCAATACTCGGAAACGCAACTGCAACACCTTAATTAACTACCCATGATAAGCATATGCCATATAAATTGCTGAATGTTTAGTTATGTTAGTTTAGACAGTCAGATGATTTAGGTTGCAGCTGAGTCCACAATGCATCTAGTGTTATTATAAAGTTTTAACAATATCACATATGACACAAAATAGTTGGGGGGTGTGTGTGTTGAGAAACAATATCACAATATCACATATGACACAATGCATCTAGTACATATATTATGGCTTCATTGATGAAAATAGCCATTGCATGGACCACAATGATATGTTGAGAACACTGAAGAAATAATGTCAGTGAATTCATAAGAATAGAATATCGGTGTTGACTGATGATTTCTTCCCCTGTTAAATTTAAAAACTGTTGCCCAAATTTTAAAACTGTCATATCGGTAAAAGTTTAGACGTTTTTCTATTCAAAGACTTCCGTATGAATAGTCTGCTTGCTTAAACAGATTGTAAACATTAGTACCAGTTCAATTCTAGACAATACATTGACATATAAGTTTACTGGCGGTGTTATTGATCTTGAGAAGGCTGATAGCTTTATGTTTCTTGTATTTTCTTAAGGATTATGTGTTGTTCAAGGTATTTCAGCTCTGAGCTCTGTCGGTGTATCTTCTTCTTCATATTGAACCATCAAAGTTTGATTTCGAGCTTCTTGTTGTGACAGAGTCTGGTCGTTTTGCATTTGGATGCTAGTGATCATACAATATTGTCCTGCGAATCGTAGTTCTTTCAGTGCTCGATGCCCCTCAAACCCAGAGGATGCTAAGTTTGTCATTTCAAAACTTTTATTCCTACAACAAGACTGTTTATTCCAAGCTTTCTCATTGCATGTTGCAAGTGTAACTGATCTTGGTCAATTGTTAACTGTTTGTTGCATATCTACCTACGAGCAATTTATAAATGATGTTTACATATCTCCATAAGAACATTAGTATTTTTTTGAGTGGATAAACTTTTATTTTGTTTTTATAACCAAATAAAATAAACCTCTGCTTGTAGAAGTGGATCCTACACAACTTTTTTTCCTTCACAAAGTGATCTTATGAGAGGCAAAAAGCAATTGTCGTTGAGTCATCACCAGCAAATTTCTCAACCTTTTAGCTGAAATTTTGTGGTGCTTCACATATATCATTGGATATTCTGTGTGGCAACATTACCCTTAAATAGCATCCTCCTTTTCTTTCACCATTTGGGAGGTATCTTAATCAGCTTTAAAACATAAAAGGATTAGCTTAAACCCCGTGTAGTTTGTTAAAATTAAGCCTAACGAAAAACGTGCAACATTAAGAAGCCAAGAAAATTAGAGTACGGAACCAATTCTCGCATGAATAGAGGGGGGATAAAAATCAACGTGGAACCTGATTCCAGCTTAATTATACAATCAAATCTTTTAATCGCATCTAATTTCTACGAGGTGATGCTTCCACAGCTCTTGGTTAGGTGTAGTAATCTCATCCTTGCACATTCCCTAAACACCAAGGGTCATGTGAGTGACTAAGGGCGTGTTCCACTCGGGTTTCTTTTGGCTTCTATCGGGTGAGAAAGTGCTTACCCGTACTATTCACCGGTCATTTGAGGTTTCTTTTGGCTGAATCCCCCTAGGGTTTCCTCGTGTGTGTTCCAACGCCGCTGCTCCTCGTCGCTGCTCCTCGCCCCTCCCAGCTTCTCCTCTCTCCTATGTGGCACGCCCAGCTTCCCAACTTGGAATCGCCGGGTTTCACGGGAATTTTGCCATATTTCTGAGCAAATCGGGCCCCACCCGCTGTGCTCACCCCTCCTCTCTCCTTCTTCCCGCGGGTTTCAGTTGGTGGCGGTGGTGACTGGTGGCCGCGGGTGTCGATTGCTCCTTCTGCATTTTTTGGGCGGTGGTGAAGGGGGTGTGCCGAGCGTTGTCGGATTTCCAACGCTCTGAGCAGAACGCTAGCTTCGATTGTTTCCCATTTTGCTCGCTGGGGGCTGCGCCAACTCATGTGTGCAGTGATTGGCTGCGATGGACTGTAATCTCAGGCAATCGGCCTTGTCGTTGAGCTTTACCCTATGATTACTGCGATATTAGCGCGGAGGTATATTTTCTGCAACTCAAAATTACTTTTTGCTTACATTTGATCCTGCCATTTGTGCCTATATGCGATGAAATTTGCTGCATGGGTTTTCTTGCCATGGTACCTTACTGATGGTTTGTGAATGCGGCTAGAGTTTCAAATTTGGGACCCCTAGGGCATATCAGGATATTATTGTGAAAATGGGGTTATTATCTTGCATGATATCTTTGTATGATGATTTATATGTCTTAAGAATGCTAAGAATTGTGCTTTCTAAAAAAGCCCAATGATGATAAAAAAAGTAGGACCGAATGACATTCGCACACGGTGGATGGCTTGCTACGATTGTTCCCTTGAAGCCCCAGTTAGAATCGTGCCATGTCTGATCCCCATTACTCTGAAAGTTTATGATGTTATTTGTGTTAAGTATTAAATATATATTCTTAATTTATCAATGAGTTTATGATGTGAATTTATGGTTGTTTATTTTGGATCATGATCTCAGTTTTTTGGGGCCTTGCTCCTGCATTTTTGTTCATGGTATCAGATTTATGTTGCATTGCTCCATGATGGTTTTTGTGTTTATGGGGTTGGTAAATTTGGATAATGTATTCAGATTTTTAGGGCATTGCTCTAGGAAGCAAAGTTGTGCGTATGTTGTTGTAAATTTTGGATAATGGCATCTGATTTTTGAGGCTTTGCTTCTGCATTTTTTGGTTCATGGTATCAGAGATTTGGGGCATTGGTGAACGCAAGGATTTTGTATTATGTTGTTGGTATTTTTGGATCATGTATTCAGAATTTGTGGCATTGCTCCAGGTTTCAATTTGTGATTATGATGTTAATTTTTGTATAATTGAATCAGATTTTTTTGGCTTTGCTCCAGTGTGCAGTTTGTGTATAAGGGGGTGTTAATTTTGGATATGTGAATCAGTTTTTGGGGCATTGCTCCATGTTGCATTTGTGTTTATGTGGAGGTTACTTTTGGATAATTTAATCAGAATTTTGGGGCTTTGCTCCAGGATGGTTTTTGTGAATAAGGGTATGTTAATTTTAGATATTTGAATCAGTTTTTGGGTCATTGCTCCATGTTGCATTTGTGTGTATGTGGAGGTTAATTTTGGATAATGGAATAAGAGTGTTGGGGCTTTGCTCCAGTTTGCAGTTTGTGTATAAGGGGTTGTTAATTTTGGATATTTTATTCAGTTGTTAGGGGCAGTGCTCCATGTTCCATTTGTGTTTATGGGGAGGTTACTTTTGGATACTTAA
Organism: Scilla litardierei; assembly: GCA_030789695.1. NCBI lineage: Eukaryota > Viridiplantae > Streptophyta > Magnoliopsida > Asparagales > Asparagaceae > Scilla > Scilla litardierei. The sequence continues at coordinate 112,508,958 of CM061141.1, forward strand.
ATCATATTTTTGGGGTTTTGATCCAGGATGTTTTTTGTGTTTATGTGGTTATTAATTTTGCTTCTTGGGTTCAGATTTTTGGTGCTTTGCTCCAGGCGGCATTATGTGGTTCTCTGTGTATTAATTTTGGATCATGGAATCACATTTCAGGGCCAGTGCTCCAGGTTGTATTTTTTGACTTTCTGCTATCACATCAACAAAAGAACCCACAATGGAACATGCCCTTAGTATCGTATGTTGCAAATTTTTACCTTTTTGGTTTAGGGGTTTATGTGGTTTTTTGGCTCATTGTATCTTATGTTGTTCCTAAAAAATGTTTGGTCCTTGGTTTTTGTGTTATTACAGGTGATATTTTTTGGTGAGTTGTAACACATTTTTGTGGTTTTATGGCTCCTTGAGAAATTTTTGGTTTACGTGGTTTTCTTTTTGGGATCAGTGTATCAGCGTTTATGGTGCATTTTATGGGGTGACACTGCAGGAGCCACGACAAAGCAACCGAGTGTGTGACTATGAATACACATTATGTCTGAGGGCTAGTGATTTGGATATGCACAATTTTATCTGAACTGTGTTACTCATATGTATTATGTTATGTATATAAATACCAATAAATATATGTGTTATTAAATTAAGGGTGACATGGATACACAAGGAGACCATTCGGCATGTGAGTTATGTACCGCTGCAGCGGCCGCAATATCGTTTGTCGTAGTTGCTTTACAACTCCACGCAAATGCGAGGGCTGCACCTATACCAAGAGAGCCCTCTGCTATGCGGGATCTGCATAGAAAATCCCACATGCTGAGAATTCTGTGGGGGTCTGAAAGTAGCTGTTTGGACTACTTACGGATGTGAAGACATGCTTTCATGAATCTTGCAGCAATAATGCGTCAGCGAGATCTTCTCAAGGACACTATACAGGTATCCATCGAGGAGCAGTTGGCCATGTTCCTGCATATTGTAGGTCACAAGTCCAAGAATAGGGTAATGCAAGTGGATTTTATCAGGGGAGGGGGGACAGTGAGCAGGTATTTTAACAAAGTAATGGGGGCAGTGTGTGCAATTCGGGATATATACCTGAAGCAAGCTGCTAATGAGACGCCACCAGAGATAGTCAATAACCCCAATTGGTTCCCATTTTTCAAGGTATGTGTGCTTACCTGTATATGTCTAAGTCTAATAAGTATCGTCGTGATGATTGAAAATTGGGCTCATTGATTACGTTGTAGGACTGCATTGGTCTCATTGATGGGACTCACATAGATGCCATGCTCCCAGCCAGTCTCGTATCCCGCTTTAGAGGTCGTAAAGGGGTTACACAGAATGTGCTAGCAGCTGTTACTCCAAATAAAAGATTCACATACGTACTGGCCGGGTGGGAAGGATCCGCAAATGATTTTACGGTCCTGAAAGATGCATTGTCTAAACCACCCCCCTGGGGCTGCGAGTGTATGAAGGTAATCGGCATAAATGTACATTGACATACGAAATACTTCTCTCAAAGATCGTTGGGTCATTAATTGGGTTATGTTTTAGAATGCAGGTAAATATTACCTTTGCGATGCTGGGTATACAACAATGCCAGGGTTCATATCTCCATACCGGGGAGTTAGATACCATTTGAAGGACCATACTGATCGGGTTCCTAGAAACCGAAGAGAGCTATTCAACCTACGCCATTCTACCTTACGATCAAAGATCGAGTCGACATTTGGTATCCTAAAGAACAAGTTTAAACTAATGACAGCCAAGCCTCACTACGCATTCAAACGTCAGGTCGAAATCGTACTTGCTTGCAGTGTTTTGCATAATTACATCCAAATAGAAGATCCCCATGACCCCCATCTAACTGAAGATGGAGATGGGGTTGAGGAGGCTGTAGATGGTATCGATGAGCTTGATGATGATGTTATGGATCTGTCCCAACAGTTGCCCGTTCGAGAACAAACCGAACAACATGATCAATGGAAAATACGTAGGGAGCAGATTGCTTGGGATATGTGGGTGGACTTCTGTAACAAAAATAATAACGGGAACACTATAGAGCATGTGCTATGAGGGGGTCGGCGTATATTATTGCCTCCTATGACTGAACATTTTATTTCTTTTATCAGACAATTGCATTAGTGTTGCTTTGATGAGTTTTCCAAAAAATTCCATGCATTTGCTTACCCACTATTTCCTTTACAATTATGCAATTTTATATTCGAATGCAGTATAGGTTCCTGTTATAAGTAGGTTGGATGGTTATATTGTTTACAACATAGCATTTTCAATTTAATTTGATTATGTTGTAGGGATGGAAGGCTCGTCAAATGCTGGTCAGGGGGTGACCCAAACCGGCCTGGGCGTGATCCCATGCTCCCCAGCTATGATACTGTATATGGGACACAATGGGTAGATGCTGACAGAATGGTTGACCCAATTGTCAACCGACCCCAAGAGGATGCAAACGATGCCCTATCACATGCATGGCTTCCAATCAGGTGGGCTTGTGTACCCATCAGGTGGGCATGGAATGGGATATCCACAATATCCAAATTTCAACATTCCTATGCAAATGACAATGCAGATGCCATCGCCTCCTGGAATGGGGTTTATGAATATGCTGCAAGGGGAGAGCATGCCTCGTACAGAAGCCCAGCTTCCCCACCTGCATTCGCTATGCCTACGCCACCTAGTGACAATGAACAAACCCCCGGCAGTGACGCTTCTAAGAAGTCGAGCCGACGTAGCGAAGATGCAGATGGGTCTGTTTCAAGCCCCCGAAAGAAGTCGAAGCAGCCTTCATCGTCAACACAACAAAACAAACTTTGGACGAATGCTTACGATGAAACCCTCATTCCATTCCTTGCGGAGCTTGCACGGCAGGGGTATAAAGCTGATAAGTCTTTCAAAAATACAGCCTTCACTGCCGCCGCAGCGGAAATAAATAACACTCATGGGACTTCCTTCTCAAGTGTTAATGTGAAGAATCACATGAAATCGTTGAGGAGACGTCTCAAAGACGTTCAGGAGTGCATGGTCCTAAGCGGAGCCGGATGGGATGAGGAGAATAAGGTCATTACGCTTGATCCCGAAACGTATGATACATGGGTGGCGGTAATTACTTCTACCTTTTACATATGCTATGTGATACTACATTAAATATTGCTTTGCATGCCTGTTATCATATTTGATATTGTAATTGTTCAGGCTAACCATCGGCTGCGGGCTTATGTGAACCATCCACTGCCATGGTATGACGATCTTGTTACCATCATTGGTGATGATTCTGCGAAGGGGGATTTAGCACATGGTGTTTTTGAAAGGTTTGGTGGAGAGTTTCGTGAAGGCGGAGGCGAGGGAGAGCCCGTAAGTCACGAGCCAATTCATATAGATTCACCACCACACACAATGTCACGGAAGAAATTCCCACCCAAGATAGCACCGGGCCTGCTAATCAGGGAGGGCCAAGTCATTCAACCCCATGCGATGGGAAAAAAGAAACCCCGCAGACGGGGCATGGTTAAAGATCCCGACATCATACGGGAAATATCAGAAAACATGAAAGAGGTCGCGGATGCTATAAGGTCCGCACACGCACATTGGACCAAACTGCTTGCCAAGCATGTCTACGAGTTTACCGAGTATACCCCGGGTATATTGTTAAAGGTCTTCAAGGCCCTGCGCAACGATGAGATGGAGGCACACAGCTTTTTGGCCTTGCCTCATGAGGCTCGTAAAATGATGATAGAAGAGATAGTTGCGGGGTTTGATTTGGACTAGGAGGCTAGCTGGTTGGGATGGGAAGATGTTTGAGCGGTGACGATGTTATGTTGGGGGAGATTTGGACGGGGGGTTGGAAAAGGATTCAACATGTGTTTACGGGGGTTTTGGTGCATGGCTTAGTGTAATTGTTTTTGGTGCATTGCTACTTGTGTTAGTATGTGATGATGGGGGATTTTGGGTTATGGGTCAATGTAGCATTTTGTGTTGCATGTATCCATGCTGAAGTTTGTTTATGAGGTATGTTAAATAGATTTTTTGGGCTTTGCTCCAGGTATAAATATGTGTTTTATGGTTGTTGGTTTATGGTTCTTGGCATCAAAATTTTGAGGCATTGCTCCTGGTTGCAGCATGTGTGAATGGGTTGTTAAATTTGGATCATGGCATCAGATTTTTGTGGCATTTCTCCATTTTCTTCTACTTTGTTTGCCATGTTAAATTTTGTATCATGCCATCTGTTTTGTGTGGCATTGCTCCAGGCTGCAGCATGTGTGAATGGGTTGTTAAATTTGGATCATGGCATCAGATTTTTGTGGCATTTCTCCATTTTCTTCTACTTTGTTTGCCATGTTAAATTTTGTATCATGCCATCTGTTTTGTGTGGCATTGCTCCAGGCTGCAGCATGTGTGAATGGGTTGTTAAATTTGGATCATGGCATCAGATTTTTGTGGCATTTCTCCATTTTCTTCTACTTTGTTTGCCATGTTAAATTTTGTATCATGCCATCTGTTTTGTGTGGCATTGCTCCAGGCTGCAGCATGTGTGAATGGGTTGTTAAATTTGGATCATGGCATCAGATTTTTGTGGTATTTCTCCATTTTCTTCTACTTTGTTTGCCATGTTAAATTTTGTATCATGCCATCTGTTTTGTGTGGCATTGCTCCAGGCTGCAGCATGTGTGAATGGGTTGTTAAATTTGGATCAAGGCATCAGATTTTTGTGGCATTTCTCCATTATCTTCTCCATTGTTTTCCATGTTAAATTTTGGATCATGGCATCTGATTTGTGTGGCATTGCTGCAGGCTGCAACATGTGTGACTAGGTTGGTAAATTTGGATCATGGCTTCAGATTTTTGTGGCATTTCTCCATTATCTTCTCCTTTGTTTTCCATGTTAAATTTTGGATCATGGCATCTGATTTTTTTGGCATTGCTCCAGGCTGCAGCATGTGTGACTGGGTTGTTAAATTTGGATCATGGCTTCAGATTTTTGTGGCATTTCTCCATTATCTTCTCCTTTGTTTGCCTTGTTAAATTTAGGATCATGGCAGATGATTTTTTTGGCATTGCTCCAGGCTGCAGCATGTGTGACTGGGTTGTTAAATTTGTATCATGGCTTCAGATTTTAGTGGCATTTCTCCATTATCTTCTCCTTTGTTTTCCATGTTAAATTTTGGATCATGGCATCTGATTTTTTTGGCATTGCTCCAGGCTGCAGCATATGTGCCTGGGTTGTTAAATTTGAATCATGGCTTCAGATTTTTGTGGCATTTCTCCATTATCTTCTCCTTTGTTTGCCTTGTTAAATTTAGGATCATGGCAGATGATTTTTTTGGCATTGCTCCAGGCTGCAGCATGTGTGACTGGGTTGTTAAATTTGTATCATGGCTTCAGATTTTAGTGGCATTTCTCCATTATCTTCTCCTTTGTTTTCCCTGTTAAATTTTGGATCATGGCATCTGATTTTTTTGGAATTGCTTCAGGCTGCAGCATGTGTGCCTGGGTTGTTAAATTTGGATCATGGCTTCAGAATTTTGTGGCATTTCTCCATTATCTTCTCCTTTGTTTGCCTTGTTAAATTTAGGATCATGGCAGATGATTTTTTGGCATTGCTCCAGGCTACAGCATGTGTGACTGGGTTGTTAAATTTGTATCATGGCTTCAGATTTTAGTGGCATTTCTCCATTATCTTCTCCTTTGTTTTCCATGTTAAATTTTGGATCATGGCATCTGATTTTTTTGGCATTGCTCCAGGCTGCAGCATGTGTGCCTGGGTTGTTAAATTTGTATCCTGGCTTCAGATTTTTGTGGCATTTCTCCATTATCTTCTCCTTTGTTTGCCATGTTAAATTTAGGATCATGGCAGATGATTTTTTAGCATTGCTCCAGGCTACAGCATGTGTGACTGGGTTGTTAAATTTGGATCATGGCTTCTGATTTTTGTGGCATTTCTCCATTATCTTCTCCTTTGTTTTCCATGTTAAATTTTGGATCATGGCATCTGATTTTTGTGGTATTTCTCCAGGCTGCAGCATGTGTGAATGGGTTGTTAAATTTGTATCTGTTCGCTCCAAAATGTAACTCTAGAGCACAACCTAGTATGGCGCAAATACACGGAGATAAATCCCCGGTAACGGCGCCAAAAACTTGTTCGGCCCCGGATATACACCCGGAGAACGATTGTAGTTTTACCGCAAGCGCACGGTCCAGTGGCGAGCGGGTATCGAACACGAGGAGGTGGTGTTGGTTCCAATCTATCCTAGGTTGGCTCGACTACGAATGTTTTATTGGTGGAGATGGGTATGGTATGATGTAATGGAAATGGTGATGGATGTTGGTGTCGGTGATAGAGATGTTGGTCAAATATCGATTCAAATACAATATAATAAAAGTGTCTAAGGCTAGGGAATCCCAACTACGGATCATCATACATCATTGTAAATAGTGAATCTCAATATTACTAGACTTGAAATTCAGGTGAACTAGTTGCAACTAAATGTAGAACCAAGGTCACGCTCTCGCGCTATTGCCGGTCTATAGCAAACCTAGGGTAGGATCCAATCTCTTGCAAACCCTAACCTAGGCAAGCTAGCGTGAAGAACAACATCATCGTTCAATCGCTCCTCGAGCCCACTCTCGTGCAAACTCGAGTCACGATCTAGGTTGTGATAGTTCGTATTCGTCCAATCTCTTGCAAACGAATATTAGTATAGATTTATAATAAAAATCCTAGCTTTGGTCAAATCTCTTGCAAACCAAGTCTAGAGAATCTCGATTATAAACCTAAATCGAATATCTAGGCCTTCCCATCGATTAGAATCCAATCTCTTGCAAACCCCAAATCGATGGAAATTCCTAGCTATCCGTAATAAATCAATCACAACCTAACCTCCTAGCAATTCTAGCAATTTAGAAATTCATTCATCACAAATATGAAATTAGATCCATAGGGTTCATCCCCATGCCCTAGACATCAAATCTACTCAAGCATAGCAACAACGATATAGGAATCAATAAAAACCATAGCTTGCATACAAAAAGATATCAAATCAAAGATTCAAATAAGAAGAACAATGATACTTAGCTTTGATGAAGAATTCCAATCCAAATACAAGCTTTTTGATCCAAGAGGGGGCCTAGGGCATGGCCTAAACTCTAAAATAATCTTAAGAAAACATAATGGGAACCCCCTCTAATGGTGGCTACAAACCCCTTATATAGTCTCCCAAAACCCTAGCAAATAACCCTAGAAAAACCCCCAAAATCGTGCCCAAAAACAGCCCAAACCGCAACTTAAAATCTGGGCCCGCCGCTGACTCGGCCACATGGCATGGAATAATAAGTATCGTGATGACTACTAAAGCAATAAGATATATCATCATAAGGAACAAATCTAGCAAAAGAAGAGAAAGGAAAATAAAGAAATAAAAAATAAAAGAGAGGAAAGAAAAGAAAAACAAGCACACAACATGATGCATGACCACACATAAAAGGAAAATAAGATGGAAAAATCAAAAAGATGATGCAAAAATTTTGAAAAATTTAAAAAACCCTAAAATAAAGTAAAAAATGCAACTAATGCATCTAAATGGCATGTAAATGCACTCCCCCAAGCTTAAACTTCACATTGTCCTCAATGTGATCATAGTGAAAGAATATGAGGAACAACGATAATAATAAGGGGGGTGAATGAAAAATGATGAAATGAATGACATGAAATCCTAATGCAACTACATGCAAATACAATGATGTATGAGAGCGCATTCCCCCCAAGCTTATACCAAACAAACCTATTCAAATGACTTGACCAAAAATGTCATGGCTTTGCAAAGCGTGATCAAGTCAAACGAATAAGAAAGTAAGGTTGCGCTTGAAAGAAATGCTCGATGGTGGTGAGTAAAAGGATGTGACACATCAAAATATGAAGAGGGCAATTAATATATATAATGGGTTTGGGGTGTAAAAATTTTTGTTGCCGTCATATGAGGTGATATTTATTCACGCAAATCTATACGGTCCCCTCGCTGTCGAGAGGATTCGGGTTTATTGAAAGCATAAAAATTTCTACACTACTGGATTGATATCACCTATAGCAAAAGGCGGATCCAGTATCTTTGTCGGTGCAGCCAACTGCTCCAACTTCTCCTTCCGTGGCTTCGCCAGACGCATATGTCCACGGACTCCAACGAACTCCAGTAATGCATCCTCCAACATTCCCACAAGGACTCCACGTGTACCCTGCAGAGAATAGGATGCATCAGTTCGCCGCAAAAAATTCACCCTCGTAATAAAAGTATCCCAAAGAGGATCATCTATAGAAATATATGAAATAAATAATGGTAGACGATACTTCCCTGGAATTAATCCAATATCCTCCCGTGCTGTGATAGGTGTCTCCATGATGTCCTCTCTAAGCTGCTCAGGTAAATCTAGATCATATGTGTGGACTTCCTCGATAGGCTCGTCAAACTGTGACACGTCCAAGCATACCTCCGGTCCATAATCGTATCTGTGCTGCAAGCGGTATGACGTGTCAAAAATATCTGAATCAAAATAAATATCGAATGGAATGCATGATTCAGAAATGGAGTGGGTAAAAATATCTCCCTGAGTGGGAGCAGTAAGCTCTGTGGGATAGTCCTCTGCATCAGTGGAAGGATGAGGTGGCTGCGGAAGCTCTAATGGAGGAGGGTAGTGCTCGGGATCCTCATGAATGGCTGTGTCCTCGTCCCGATGCACGACCTCCTCGGTGATAAGCTCTGGATCCGTGTGTAAGGCCTCCTCAAAAGCATGCTTTGGCTCTGCGAGGTAAATAACATCAATGTCTTCTCCATCTGAATCATCTCCATCCATCCACTCATCGTATGGACTAGCTGTGTCTGTGGGTGGGGGGAGCGGTGAAACCCGGCTCTGTAGCAACACGTCCTGAGTATCTCATCGCAGTTCTCTCATCAAAAGTGGCTGCATCTGTGCCTGATACCGTTGTCTCCTCAGATGTGGAAGCATCAATGTCCTCAGCCTGCCGTCCAAGAATCTCATCCAGATACGCATAAAAATGTGTGGTCCATATAATCACAGCCTCAGCAGAAGGTAGAGGTGGCTGCAGAAGCTCAACTATCGGTGGGCAAGACTCTGGATTTATCTGAATGAAGTTACCCACGTCCCAAAGTGCTACCTCCGCAATGCAATGCTCTGGCTCCGCATGTGATGCCTCCTCGTGAACTATCAATGTAGGCTCTCTCTGGAATGGTGATGCTGGCTGCTCATGTGTGTCAACTTGTGGGGAAGCATCATTTGGAGGGGAATGCCCACGAGCAATCCAAAAATTTAATCTACCCCCCTCAAGACTGACATGTATGTCCTCCTCAATTGTTCCTGCAGCTGAAACATGGTTCATAACAAAATCTGCAAATCGTAGATCTAATGCATCACCTGCTGTAATGCTCTCTGAACCGGTGAACCTCACTGACTCCAAGAGGCCCTCCAATAAGTTCTGAAATGCTTCCTCCTCAAAATCTGTGGTCCACATAATACCATCCATAACACCTGATCAACAAAGAAAAATACCTGGAGAAAAATATCAGTGGCACAAAAGAATATAGAAATGATAGTAATGGTGGCGGGGGTGAAAAATTATTTTTGTTAAAAATTTTTTCGTAGTCTAATCAACCTAATTGTGACAAATTGGCACCCAACAGGAAACACCTCCCCGGCAACGGCGCCAAAAACCTGTTCGCTCCAAAATGTAACTGGTGGGACCGGAAAGGTGCTCTCTCTCAAGCGCAAGAGTCCGTACAAGTAGTAAAATCTGGGAGTCCAGATGTCGAATCCACGGGAAGAAATCTGTTGCAACCACAATTCAAATCAAATAGAAAGCCAACGAAGAGAAACTAAACACTTTTAATGGTGTTGATGGTGGTGTGAATGGGGCTACGTGTATGATACGAACAAGGAAAATACGTGAGAACAAATATCTATAAAAAGTATGCACATGGTATGGGTTCGTTAGGATCGATGATTCGTATTAAGTTGGTTGATAGGTATAACGCAATGAATTCTCCTTTTGGGAGCAATTCACCGGAAAATACCTAATATAACTCAATGAATTCTCCTTTTGGGAGCAATTCATCGGAAGATGCCCTTTTGGGGGTTCAAGCAAAATATTCAATAAGATCGTCGCTAAAGTTATAATACGATATGAAACTCTCTTTTGGAGAGATCACAACTACGGTATGAAACTCCCTTTTGGAGAGATCAAAGCTCACCCTTTTGGGGCGATCATCAACTTAATCAATTCTTTTGGAATCTAAAAAAGTCGATTTACGAACAAAGATTACAATTTTAGCGACGTTTAACGATTTAGCACATGGAATACAACCAAACTAACACAAATCATAGCACCTAACTACTCCATACCAAGCACAGTTACGCTTTTGCTACTCATAATATTAGAATAAACAAGTTCCATAGCCAAATACATCAAGATTATAGCAAAATACGATGAAAAACACTAAAATACGAGGTAGAAGTTTAGAAATATATCACCAATTCTCCTTGAAAAGACTTCAAACTCTCTGAAAATAATAAAACAAGGCTCTGGAATTTTACAGAATTTTGTGGTGGCGAAATACGGCTCCTAGAGCCTCCAATACGCCCCTTCTACGCCCAAAAACCCTAGAATACGCTTAAATAATAGGCATTGCGGGTTTAATGAGCTAACGGGTTAAAAACCCGCACCCAATAGCACCCGAATCCGATCCAATAACTGTAGATCGATCGCAACCTCTCATCGCCAGCCGCCGCATTTGTGGGCCGTCGGATCGTGGGTTGTTTTAGCGGGTAGAATGAGGGCCGTCGGATCGTGGGTTCGAAGCGGAGTTGATCTGGGCCGCTCGATTACGATCTTACGGATATGCGCCTTCCACGTGTCAGCTTGTGAATTCGAATTCGAATCGAATTCATACTTTACGCGAACCGTCCGATCGCTGATCAAAGGCCCACAAGATGCCACGTCCGCCGCTCGTTTGATTTCGTCCGCCTTGCCTTCTGGCCGTTGGATTGAGATCCAACGGCTTCGTCGCTCGATCTCGAATCGCTGCAGCGGATAGATTGCTGGCCGTTGGATTGATGATCAACGGGTGTTGAAGAGCCACGTCGCCTGATGGCCGCTTTGCTGTGCTTCGTTCGTGGGCCGTCGGATCAGCATCCGACGGTCCATGATTCACCCGCGTTTATACGCGTATGGATTACTTCCCGCCGATGGATGATGAGCGGGCGGTCACGATGTCGCCACGTGTCGGCATTTTATTGGCCGGTGACTGTATTTTCGTATTTCCTTGCGTATTTCTCCATTTAAAATAGTATTCTGCATTCAAAAATACACAGTAATTAGCACAGATCTCAGAAAAATACAAATAAATAGTCGTTGGAATCGTGAGATTGAGACCAAGCTAGGAAAAATATAATAAGTGCAGAAATGCGTCGTTAAATGCTGTTTTGTGCTCAAATAGTGTGTTTTCTCTAATAAATAAATGTGTAGAAAATACGTATGAATTAGAGAACAATGTAGCGTCACATGAGCATAAAATAGGGCTAAATGGGGGGTTAAATATGTAATATTGAACCCGAATCACACCCCCCAACTAGCGATTTGCTAGTCTCTAGCAAAAATAGCGATAAATACGGATGAGTAATAAAACAATAAGTTCTTTCAAATTGCTCATGGCATGGCTCAATAATACGCATTCCAACATGATCTTGACCATCAATATACACGTCCATGAACAAAATCAATCACATGATATTTTCTCTATTTTAGTATGAATAAATAACATGTAAGCATCGTTTTGCGCAAGCGAAAGTATAACACGTCGTTTTGTTCTAGTTTTCTTGTTTCCAAGGAATTGGCCTATCAAAATAATCATTCAAGACATGGGTATTGAAGTTGCTTAGTATATTCACCATTTCTTTTCTTTTATTCGTTCCGCGTAACGCGCATCAAGCAACATTCGTAGAAAAAAGTATAACTTGGATCGCTCCATCAAATGAGTGAGTTTCCGGTCAATGGCTCCCAAATCAGACGATCATAGGGCATTAGGCCAAGAAGGACCCCTCGGACTGTACTACTCGAGCCAACCAAGTTATTTATTAGTGACATACTTATTCATTCATTTTTCATCATTCATTTTCTTTTCTTTCTTTTCTTTCTTTTCTTTCTTTGTAAGCAACTCAAAACCCATCAACATGAATATAAACATTAGTAACCAAGGCCAAATTCCTCTTCAACTTGAAGACTATTCTTAAAAATCATGTATACTTAAGCGTTTTCATCACATTAGCATGCATGAAATATATTCAAACTATTTCGAGATATTAATCATGGAAATTGAAAATTTTCTTGAATAGCATATTAACGGCAATTCCATGAAGGAAAAATAATCAACTCAAGCCGCAAAAAATTTTCAGAACTCAATTAATGTATAATCATCCGCATTAGAGGCATATGAAGGAGTTTTAAAAGATGAGATTTGGTGATTTATTCTTCGGGACTAAAAAAACAAAAAATCCTAAGGTCTCATACACACCCCCCAACTAAAGATGGACATTGTCCTCAATGTCGGAAGAGGTACGAGTTTATTCAAGCAAGCAACCTAGAAAGCATATAAAAACTACACTACTGGAAAGAACACACCGTGATCAAATGGCGGATCCCGAATCTTTAATTGTGGAGGAAGTTGTTCAATTTGCTCCTTGCGCTCCTCGGCGATTATTCTTCCTCCAACGACTAAGCTGGATCCCAGCAACGTAACTCCCAGCATCTCTATAAGATGTCCACCTATATCCTGCAAGAGATGAGTCACGTCAATCCATTTTAGTTTAAAATTCTTCGAAATAAAATTATTCCAAATGTAGTCATCAAAATAAGTGAAAGAAATTAAAATAAGTTGACGACTACTCCCTGAAAGATATGCACTACTCTCTGTACGATGCTCGATCAATGGGGAGAGGGGTAAATGATTTTGGGACAAAACTGGAGGAGGGCATGGTTCTGACTCCATGGCGATAATCTCAAAACCCTTTTCCCTAGCTGTCTCCTCCTCTCGTTCATCCAAAATTGCTAGCTCGTCCTCTCTTTTGCACACACTTTCTGCCATGTGGATATTTTTATTCGTGTCATCAACGTGACATGGCTCGCTCAATGTACCTGCAATAGAAGATAAATTCGTATTAGAATCTTGAAGTTGAATTTTAAAATAATTATTTTCTTCTAAGCACGCGGCAATTAAATTAAGATTTTCAATGGAATTTTGAATCTGCCGACTCCGAGCAAGAAAATTCTCTTGGAAGTGAAGGGATGTGGCCTCCTGTGTCTGAATAGTCTGGTAAGCTTCCTCTTTCAAGGATTGCAAAGGTACGTCTACGCTTTGCTCTTCTTGATCAAGGCACGAAGGCTCCGTTGAATCGCTCTCTAAAGTCTCTTCCACGGTTTCTTCGTTTTCTTGCAGAGACTCCATGTATTCCCACGCCACTGTCGGCGTCATGCTTCCCAATAATTCCTGCAGCTGTGGATGTAGTCCATCTAGGAAGGACGCCATGAGCTCTTCATTTGTGTACCCATGCTGCGGATAGCTCGATATTAGGTCTGTGAACCTCCTCCAGGCCTGAAAGAAAGTTTCACAGTCAGTTTGATTAAAGTTAACAATTTTGAGCTTCTCCATTCTATGTTTGTGTGCATTAGCATACCTTGCATCATATAGATTGTTTGTGCAATAGAAGTTCATATATTCCATTTTTAAAAAAATAAAAATAAAATAATAGAAAAAAGTTTATGTACAGTAAAGTGGAAAGATCTCACCGAAGGTCCTCTAAATGAAATAAACAGTAGTCACAAACCATTCCTCCCCGGCAACGGCGCCAAAAACTTGGTGGGACCGGAAAGGTGCTCTCTCTCAAGCGCAAGAGTCCGTACAAGTAGTAAAATCTGGGAGTCCAGATGTCGAATCCACGGGAAGAAATCTGTTGCAACCACAATTCAAATCAAATAGAAAGCCAACGAAGAGAAACTAAACACTTTTAATGGTGGTTATGGTGGTGTGAATGGGGCTACGTGAATGATACGAACAAGGAAAATACGTGAGAATAAATATCTATAAAAAGTATGCACATGGTATGGGTTCGTTAGGATCGATGATTCGTATTAAGTTGGTTGATAGGTATAACGCAATGAATTCTCCTTTTGGGAGCAATTCACCGGAAAATACCTAATATAACTCAATGAATTCTCCTTTTGGGAGCAATTCATCGGAAGATGCCCTTTTGGGGGTTCAAGCAAAATATTCAATAAGATCGTCGCTAAAGTTATAATACGATATGAAACTCTCTTTTGGAGAGATCACAACTACGGTATGAAACTCCCTTTTGGAGAGATCAAAGCTCACCCTTTTGGGGCGATCATCAACTTAATCAATTCTTTTGGAATCTAAAAAAGTCGATTTACGAACAAAGATTACAATTTTAGCGACGTTTAACGATTTAGCACATGGAATACAACCAAACTAACACAAATCATAGCACCTAACTACTCCATACCAAGCACAGTTACGCTTTTGCTACTCATAATATTAGAATAAACAAGTTTCATAGCCAAATACATCAAGATTATAGCAAAATACGATGAAAAACACTAAAATACGAGGTAGAAGTTTAGAAATATATCACCAATTCTCCTTGAAAAGACTTCAAACTCTCTGAAAATAATAAAACAAGCCTCTGGAATTTTACAGAATTTTGTGGTGGCGAAATACGGCTCCTAGAGCCTCCAATACGCCCCTTCTACGCCCAAAAACCCTAGAATACGCTTAAATAATAGGCATTGCGGGTTTAATGAGCTAACGGGTTAAAAACCCGCACCCAATAGCACCCGAATCCGATCCAATAACTGTAGATCGATCGCAACCTCTCATCGCCAGCCGCCGCATTTGTGGGCCGTCGGATCGTGGGTTGTTTTAGCGGGTAGAATGAGGGCCGTCGGATCGTGGGTTCGAAGCGGAGTTGATCTGGGCCGCTCGATTACGATCTTACGGATATGCGCCTTCCACGTGTCAGCTTGTGAATTCGAATTCGAATCGAATTCATACTTTACGCGAACCGTCTGATCGCTGATCAAAGGCTCACAAGATGCCACGTCCGCCGCTCGTTTGATTTCGTCCGCCTTGCCTTCTGGCCGTTGGATCGAGATCCAACGGCTTCGTCGCTCGATCTCGAATCGCTGCAGCGGATAGATTGCTGGCCGTTGGATTGATGATCAACGGGTGTTGAAGAGCCACGTCGCCTGATGGCCGCTTTGCTGTGCTTCGTTCGTGGGCCGTCGGATCAGCATCCGATGGTCCACGATTCACCCGCGTTTATACGCGTATGGATTACTTCCCGCCGATGGATGATGAGCGGGCGGTCACGATGTCGCCACGTGTCGGCATTTTATTGGCCGGCGACCGTATTTTCGTAATTCCTTGCGTATTTCTCCATTTAAAATAGTATTCTGCATTCAAAAATACACAGTAATTAGCACAGATCTCAGAAAAATACAAATAAATAGTCGTTGGAATCGTGAGATTGAGACCAAGCTAGGAAAAATATAATAAGTGCAGAAATGCGTCGTTAAATACTGTTTTGTGCTCAAATAGTGTGTTTTCTCTAATAAATAAATGTGTAGAAAATACGTATGAATTAGAGAACAATGTAGCGTCACATGAGCACAAAATAAGGCTAAATGGAAGGTTAAATATGTAATATTGAACCCGAATCAGTAACTCTAGAGCACAACCTAGTATGGCACAAATACACGGAGATAAATTCCCGGCAACGGCGCCAAAAACTTGTTCGGCCCCGGATATACACCCGGAGAACTATTGTAGTTTTACCGCAAGCGCACGGTCCAGTGACGAGCGGGTATCGAACACGAGGAGGTGGTGTTGGTTCCAATCTATCCTAGGTTGGCTCGACTACGAATGTTTTATTGGTGGAGATGGGTATGGTATGATGTAATGGAAATGGTGATGGATGTCGGTGTCGGTGATAGAGATGTTGGTCAAATATCGATTCAAATACAATATAATAAAAGTGTCTAGGGCTAGGGAATCCCCACTACGGATCGTCATACATCATTGTAAATAGTGAATCTCAATATTACTAGACTTGAAATTCAGGTGAACTAGTTGCAACTAAATGTAGAACCAAGGTCACGCTCTCGCGCTATTGCCGGTCTATAGCAAACCTAGGGTAGGATCCAATCTCTTGCAAACCCTAACCTAGGCAAGCTAGCGTGAAGGACAACATCATCGTTCAATCGCTCCTCGAGCCCACTCTCGTGCAAACTCGAGTCACGATCTAGGTTGCGATAGTTCGTATTCGTCCAATCTCTTGCAAACGAATATTAGTATAGATTTATAATAAAAATCCTAGCTTTGGTCAAAACTCTTGCAAACCAAGTCTAGAGAATCTCGATTATAAACCTAAATCGAATATCTAGGCCTTCCCATCGATTAGAATCCAATCTCTTGCAAACCCCAAATCGATGGAAATTCATAGCTATCCGTAATAAATCAATCACAACCTAACCTCCTAGCAATTCTAGCAATTTAGAAATTCATTCATCACAAATATGAAATTAGATCCATAGGGTTCATCCCCATGCCCTAGAACATCAAATCTACTCAAGCATAGCAACAACGATATAGGAATCAATAAAAACCATAGCTTGCATACAAAAAGATATCAAATCAAAGATTCAAATAAGAAGAACAATGATACTTAGCTTTGATGAAGAATTCCAATCCAAATACAAGCTTTTTGATCCAAGAGGGGGCCTAGGGCATTGCCTAACCTCTAAAATAATCTTAAGAAAACATAATGGGAACCCCCTCTAATGGTGGCTACAAACCCCTTATATAGTCTCCCAAAACCCTAGCAAATAACCCTAGAAAAACCCCCAAAATCATGCCCAAAAACAGCCCAAACCGCAACTTAAAATCTGGGCCCGCCGTCGACTCGGCCGAGTGGAACATGTGACCCGGCCGAGTGGAAATTCCAGCACTGCATCGTCAACTTGTAGAAATTCTCCAGATTTCATCCGACCTCCGATTGGCACGTTCTTAGCGGCGTTGGAACCGTCATGAAGTCTACTATCCATAAAAAATATGAGAAAAATACTTTGATTGCTGAAATGATAGCAGATTTCAAAAGAGTGGGAGGCTGTCTGAAAATCTGGGCGCCGTGTGTCCTCGGCATCACTCGGCCGAGTGGCAAATGTCACTCGGCCGAGGGGCTTTTGGTACTCGGCCGATTCGGAGCTCGTAGTCGACTGACGGATTACAGTAAGTCTGGTCTTTTGGATGCCGTCGTTCGTGTGCCACTCGGGCGAGTGGTGTCTCCATACTCGGACGAGTGGGATGTCATTACTCGACCGAGTGCACGCTAATCTTCAAGTAATTGCGTGTCCGATCTGGCCGGTCGAGCGGGCTTCTTTACTCGGCCGAGTGACTCCTTCACTCGGCCGAGTGGCATGCTGAAAATGCCCAATCTTCATCATTTTGCTTCCTCGTCGCTGCTACGACGTTCTTTCTTCTTCCACTCGTCTTCTATCGCTGACAGGTCCTCAATAAGTCCATGAGCGATGCTCCGTTACGCGTGCAAGTCCTTTAATCTCATTTTTGCTCCCAATTGCTCATATTTCCTGAAATCCGACAAAAACAAGAAATAGTGAAAAGTAACACAATATCATCGAATAATCGTGAAAATCGCAATATGAGCAACCGAAATGGCATGCAAATATGCAGAAAAAGGTGTAAAATATGGAGTGATCAGTATCATGGCATATGATTTTTGTGGCATTTCTCCAGCCTGCAGTTACTTTGTTTGCCATGTTAAATTTGGTTCATGGCATCTGATTTTTGTGGCATTGCTCCAGGCTGCATCATGTGTGAATGAGTTGTTAAATTTGGATCATGGCATCTGATTTTTGTGGCATTTCTCCAGCCTGCAGTTACTTTGTTTGACATGTTAAATTT
>CM061141.1:112532010-112580515 GCA_030789695.1 Scilla litardierei
CACACAGCACACATCTTTGATTGACCTGGATAGTTCTCGCAAGTAAAATATCCTTGGTAGGGAACTTATTCTGTAATGCTCTCAACACTACGATTGCAAATTTAGGAATATAATGTCCAACCACACAACATTGTAATACTGAAATGTTGGCACATGCTCTCTAATAGCATTCCAGGCGGAAGCAAAAGAAAATGATGTCGCAGGAAGCCAGGCATAGGAACCATCATCACATGTCTGAATAAATTTAGAAGCAATGACTATATTTCTCAACAAAATTTTCCAATTACCAGAATCAGTAATCCTTGTGAAATACAAAAAGATATTTCTATTAGTAGAATAAGTGTGCCGCATGAAAATCGCCCAAATAGAATTTCCAGTGGCACATCTCCATAATAACCTGATACTATCAGCTAAATTGACATCTTGGAGACGCCTAATACTAATACCCCCTTCAATTCTAGGCTTGCACATATCAAACCAACTCCAAACAGAAAGCCCCGATGGCCAAATAAATCTCCGTATCATAGACTCCAAGGAGTTAATGACCGACCTCGGAAACTTGAAGGATGATAACCAATAAGATAGGGTACCATGGATGACTAAACGCACTAACTCAATTTTACCAGCAGTGAAAAGGAATTTGGAAGCCCAACTAGATAATTTAACTTTGCATTTATCAATCAGAGGAGCAAACATCCTAGCTTTAGGATAACAAGACGAAAGAGGAAGGCCCAAGTATCTCATAGGGAGAGTACCTTGCTGAATATGAATAATATTCTGTAGCATTTGCCTATCTCTACAACCTTTACTATAGATCACCCTGCTCTTTTGCAAATTGGCTAAAAGTCCAGTATTATGCTCAAAAACTTTTAGCAACTCAACAATGCCTGTAAAGCTTCTCCTATTTGCCTTAAAAAAACTAGTATATCATCCGCAAATAGAAGATGGTAAACCTGTGGCACATCAATATTCTTCATAGGCTGAATGCTGCCACTAGGAATTGCTCTTTCCATAGCAATAGAAAAAAACTCCATAACCATCACAAAAAGGTAAGGAGATATGGGATCTCCATGTCTTATGCATCTATTACTATTGAAAAAACCTGCTGGAGAGCCATTAATAAGTACAAAAAAAGTTGGACAACCAATGCACTCCTTGATCCACTTAATGAAGATATGAGGAAAACCAAATGTATTTAATATAAAATAGATGAATTCCCTATTAACGCTGTCAAAAGCTTTCCTCAGGTCTAATTTAATGCAGGCTCTGCCCCCCCCCCCCTCTTATTTGAAAAATCCCGCAACAATTCATTTGCCAATAAGGAACAATCTGATACCAACCTCCCCTCAAGGAATGCAGATTGATTTGAGGAAATCAAAAAGGGCACCACTGATCGGTCCATATTTTACACCTTTTTTCTGCATGTTTTCACGCCATTTCGGTTGCTCATATTGCGATTTTCACGATTATTCGACGATATTGCATTACTTTTCACTATTTCTTATTTTTGTCGGATTTCAGGAAATATGGAGCGATCGGGAGAAAAAATTAGCTTAAGGGACTTGCACCCACTCCGGAGCGTCACCCAAGGCTCTTTTGAGGGCTATTCGGCGATGGGAGATGCGTGGAAGAAGAAGGAACTCCGTAGAAGCGACGAGGAGGAGAAACGGAGAAGATTGGGCATTTTCAGCATGCCACTCGGCCGAGTGAAGGAGTCACTCGGCCGAGCAAAGAAGCCCGCTCGGCCGGCCAGATCGGACACGCATCAGATTGAGTATCAGCGTGCACTCGGCCGAGCATCGTCATCCCACTCGGCCGAGAATGGAGACACCACTTGCCCGAGTGGCATCACGACGACGGCAAGCAAAAATCCCAGACTTACTGGAATCCGTCAGGCGATTGAGGGTTTCGACTCGGCCGAGTACCGAATGCCCCTCGGCCGAGTGAGTAAAGCCACTCGGCCGAGTCACCTCCGAAGACAGGCCCCCAAGACCCCTGACTTACTGGAATTTTACAGGGTGTATCACTCGGCCGAGTAGAGAAGCCCACTCGACCGAGTAGAGAAGTCAACTCGGCCGAGTGATGCCGAGGACACGCAGCGCCCAGATTTTCAGACAGCCTCCCACTCTTTTGAAATCTGCTATCATTCCAGCAATCAAAATATTTTTCTCATATTTTTTATGGATAGTAGACTTCATGACGGTTCCAACGCCACCAAGAACGCGTCAATCGGAGGTCGGATAAAATCTGGAGAATTTCTGCAAGTTGACGCTGCAGTGCTGGAATTTCCACTCGGCCGAGTCACATTTTCCACTCGGCCGAGTCGGCGACGGGCCCAGATTTTAAGTTGCGGTTTGGGCTGTTTTGGGCACAAATTTGAGGGGTTTTCTAGGGTTTCTTGCTAGGGTTTTGGGGGAGTATTTAAGGGGTTTGTAGCCACCATTAGAGGGGATCCCCATTATGTTTTCTTAGCCACATATGTTTTTCTTAGGATTATTTTAGAGTTTAGGCCATGCCCTAGGCCCAGGGGCGGACCCACGTGAGAGCTGGGGGGGGGGGGGGGGCCCGGGCCCCCCCCCATTTTTCAAAACTTAAGTTTTTATATAGATAGGCTTTCTATATTATGGTTTATTGTGATTCGTTAACAGTCAGTTCCAATTGGTTTTGTGGTCAGAGCATATAAACTTGAGAGTCGCGGGGGCCTGAGTTCGATTCCTGCTGCCATCTACCTTTTAAAAAAAAAACTATTTAAGGTATAAACATTTAAGAATGAAAAAAAATATAAACAATATAACACACGAGTGAATCGAACCCGAGGCGCCCAAAGCGCGAACAACAGCGTTAACCAGAAAACCAAACTACTTAGATGTATGAAGGCTTATACACAATTATAATATAGAGACACAACACTATTAGAATTCTTACAACTGCCTTTTTGCAACGCCGCCCGGCCCCCCCGGACATGTAAGGCTGGTTCCGCCCCTGCCTAGGCCCCCTCTTGGATCTAAAAGCTTGTATTTTGGATTGAAGATCTTCATCAAGCTAAGTATTTTCTTCTTTTTATTTGAATCTTCGTTTTTCTATCTTTTTGTATGCAAGCAATGATTTCTATTGATTCTCATATACTTATTGCTATGCTAGAGTAGATTTGTTGTTCTAGGGTTTGGGGATGAGCCCTATGGATCTAATTTCAGATTTGTGATGAATTAATTTCTAAGTTGCTGGAATTGCTAGGAGGTTAGGTTGTGATTGATTTACTACGGATAGCTAGGGATTTTCATCGATTTGGGATTTGCAAGAGATTGGATTCTAATCGATGGGAAGGCCTAGATATTCGATTTAGGTTTATAATTGGGTTTCTCTAGATTTGGTTTGCAAGAGATTGGACCAAAGCTAGGATTTTTAATTGTAAATCTATACACATATTCGTTTGCAAGAGATTGGACGAATACGAACTATCACAACCTAGATCGTAACTCGAGTTTGCACGAGAGTGGGCTCGAGGGGCGATTGGACGATGATGTCGATCCTCATGCTAGTGGCTTAGGTTAGGGTTTGCAAGAGATTGGGCCCTAATCTAGGTTGCTATAGACTGGCAATAGCGCGAGAGCGTGAGCTTGGTTCTCCATTAAGTTGCGACTAGTTCACCTCAACGCAAGTCTAGTAATATTGAGATTCACTATTCACAATGATGCATGACGGTCCGTAGTGGGGATTCCCTAGCCCTAGACACTTTTATTATATTGTATTTGAATTGATATTTGACCGATTTCTATATCTCCGACACCGACATCCATCACCATTGCCATTACATCATACCATAGCCATCTCTACCAATAAAACATTCGTAGTCAAACCAACCTAGGATAGATTGGAGCCAACACCACCTCCTCGTGTTCGATACCCGCTCGCCACTTTGCCGTGCGCTTGCGGTAAAACTACAATCGTTCTCCTGGTGTATATCCGGGGCCGACCAAGTTTTTGGTTGTGCTCTTGGGTTGCATTTCGGGGCGATCAACCACCTTTCTCATTTTATTGCTTAAGACTTTACTTATGATTTTATAAAGCACATTACAGCAAGATATAGGACGATAATCATCCAATGAAGTTGCATTTGAAGATTTAGGCACCAAAGTTAAAGAAAGTGTGATTAACTTGCCTAAGGAGAGTACCTGACTTGAACAAATGCTGCACAACATTAAGAATGTCCATTCCCACAACATGCCAATTTTTTTGAAAGAAAAATGCATTAAAATCATCAGGCCCAGGTGCTCTATCTCCCCCCATATCAAAAAGAGCTTGCTTAATCTCCACATCCTTCACAGGTTCGCCAAGCGCCAAAGCAGCAGATTCATAGTATTAAGACCTGGAAAAACATTACAATAAGGATCCTGATTGTAGAGCATGGCATAATAAACTGGACCTTCCTTTTTCAACTGATCAACTTGTACCATTGGAGACCCATCAGATTTAATAAAATGTATAAGATTATTCTGAGATTGACGTTCCTTAATGGAATTGTAGAAAAATTTGGAATTACGATCCCTAAATATAACCAACTTTGCCTATTCTTCTAGCGATACTCCTCCACCTCCATTTTCATCATTGAGTTAAGCATAAAAATAAGTTCCTTCTCTTTCACATGCAAATCTAAATTAGAAGCATAATCACTATGACTACAAATCCGATTAGAGCTTGCATTACATTTGACCTGAGGAAAGCCAGCACATTACCGGTACTTGCTTTAGCTTTCTACTCAACTAATCGAAACATGTTATATTAGTCCAACCACCTATTTTTCATTAATCTCCTTTATAATTGTAGTTTTCTAAACCATAATTTCACGGGGTAAATTTGAAGTTTGCCGAAATAACAAGCTCCCAAAATAGAATCTAAAAAGCAGGAAAAAAGGAGAAAGATAGTAGATTCCAACAAGATATAATTAGATCATTGCTGTTTGTAATTCGTAATTTTTTAATTATAGTTGAGTTGAGCTAGGCTACTTCCGGACGCATCCATTTTGCAGATATTTTTGTTGTTTGACCACATGCATGCCAAATAAAAAAGTTAATCTTTAAGACGTGATGTACTACTAAAAACCATCCATGTAGATTGAAATGATTCATCCATGTTGGTTGATATGACAGTCAAATTAATCAATAACAGAAGCTAATGCAAAATTACTTAAATTATGGTCATTTTGATGCATAAAGTAAAACATATTGAAATGATTTGAAAATTTATTTATAAACAATTTTTAATAGTAAATCTCATCCAATTGTTTAAATTATCTGTTTGATAGGTGAAAGGAGATACATTCCGAAATATTCTAAAGCAACATAGATTTATTCATTGCAGTTTTCTAAACTATAATTTCACTAAGCAAATCTACGTTATGTTGGCAGATTTGCGCTATGTGGTAATGTCACATCGTCACATTGTAAATCCACCTTACCCCAATAACCAAAAAGCCACCCAAAACTAAACACACAAATACACCCTCCATTCAAATATCACCCAAAAACAAACCCAAAAAACAAAACCCAATCTCAAACAACACTCACAAACAAACCCAACTTACACCTCATCAAAAAATTCCAAAACCCCCCAGTCGATACCCACACTCATACCCACTATTTCCATTTGATCCGGTTTGGGTCACACGTCTTGATTTTGTGGTGGTTTTTTGGGGTCCCCATGCACTTTGTGCACGGTTAATTTCTATTCCTTTTTACAAATCATCAACTCTAGAATATGGATTCATGGGGATTCTCCCTAGAAAGCGGCCACTAAGCTCTAATCGGATTCATGTGGATTCTCCCTAGAATATGAAGCTGCTTTCGCGATCCTCCGATTTTTGGGGCTGTTGCATTTTTGTTTTGGGTTTTGCTGATGTATGTATCAGTTTAAGTTGGTGCTTCAATAAGAAAATTGTGTATGTTGCAGTTTCAGACTGGAAAATGAGAATATTTTGGGTCTGTGGCAATTTTTTGTGTGGTTTTTTTATGTATGTATTAGTTTAAGTTGTTGTTTCCTTAAATTGTAGATTTTTTGTAGTATGTATATGTATATATGTTGCATGCCTCTGTTGTCACTCTTTATTTCATGCAAGGTTCACATGAGCACCGGGTCCCGCCAGTCTATTCTATCCAGACCCAGAGTTGCTGAAGGTACTGAGGTGGATGAAGATGCAGAAGACAACAGGGTTTGCAATTGTGGGTTGCGGGTTCCCAGGAGGACATCATGGACCAGAAAAAATCCTGGCCGTCGATTTTGGAGTTGTCCAGCGCGAGGGAATAATAAATGCAAAATTTCTTCTAAGGGCGTGAGCTATGGCTAGGGAGTCAACCGTCAAGTTTATTCCCCCTTGGCCCAACGGTCAAAGGCGGTCTTTTTCCCGCCGATGACAATAAAACACCCCGTGTAACCGATAGATTCCTAATCCCTATCGATTTCCTAGTCCTATGGACGCATTAGGGAGAACCCACGAAGGGGTTTCCACCAAAATCCCAGATTTGGGAACTACTCACACATTTTAGGTAAAAAGCAATCTAAATGAAAAATCACCGTTAAAAACATAATCCGGCGATTGAAAAGTAGTAAAAGCAATGCAAATAACACTATATTAAAGTTTGGTAAAGATCAGATAACTTACAAATATCAAATAAATTCTAGCCGTCACAAAATGGAGAGAAAACAGAAAAAATACAACAGCTCTCGTTTCTAGAAACCTAGGGCTTCTATATATAGAAAACGACGTCACCCGATCGGGTGAAGAATCAACCGATCGGGTGACCTGCTTCGTTTTTTCGGCAGCGATCTTCAGGACTTCACCCGGTCAGGCGACACGGTCGGTTGGAGGAAGCTTCAAGCCATTTGGATCTTAAGCTCATCGGGTGAACCGATCGGTTGATAAATCAACCGATCGGTTGGAATTGTCGCCCAAAAAGACAGAAGCTTCGGACGATTTGGCACGGTCTGCTGGCGGTCGGTTGAGCTCTCCGGGTCATCTCTTTGGGGAAATTGGCAACAGGTGAACCGATCGGGTGATGGTCACCCGATCGGTTGGAGTTCAGCTTCAAATTCCCGAGAGATCAGTCGGGCTGAATCGATCTCCGACCCGGTCGGTTGACGCTCACTTCGCTTCGCTGCTGTCTGGGTCGTGCACGCGTGCTTCACCCGATCGGTTGGCTGTATCCAACCGATCGGGTGGGGGGCTGAAAGATAGAAATATTTGTCGTTTGACCCCCCGGATCACGCATGACTCCTCCCGTTGCTCCGTGGACTTATGATATCCTCGTTATGTGTCCCCTATGCTGACAAACTCCTGTAAATATGCAAAAACACGAAAAATAGAAAGAAAACTAGAAAATATGAGAAAACGGATACGAGACGACGGAAAATAACGGAAAAACACGAAGAAGACGTGCGTGAATATGTAAAATACACACACACGTCATGAGGTGATACTGAAAAGTGTCGAGTTGTACTCGGCGATGGACTTACAGTCCTGGAGACGGAGGTTCTCCCATTAATATCGTACTCGGGGAAGGATAACATCTCTTTGATGTTTGTATCTATCCTCAAGGGCGGTCCATAACTCATAAGAGTCTTCTACAGTGAGGTACTCGGCTTTCAGGGTCCGATCGATATAGCGTCTGATATAGATAATTGCTTTTGCTTTATCTATGTCAGAAACCTTATCGCCTACAGCAATGGCATGGCTCAGTCCCTGTGAGCGCAGGTGGAATTTTATATCCAACTGCCAGCTAAGATAATTTTTGCCTGTAGCATCCAATACGTCAAAGTCGACGCTCGCAATTTTAGCCATTATCTCTAGCATGTTAAAAATGAGCAATAATTAGATACTTTAAAGTAAAACAAGTAATTATGCATTTCAAACACAGATATTTGTTGTGTGGATTGGCTAATCACCATTTTAAATAAAGTCCATACAGTCCCATGAAATGAAAATATAACTCGGGAACACTCGTGGGGCCCCTATTTTCTGGAATCGATCTTCATCTTCGTGGGACGTGCACCGGTCTTGGAATTTATACAATTTAATCCTCACTATAATTCTCTCAAAAAAAGAAAATAATGCGAGAAAAATAATGGTGATAGCTAGCCGATCCAAAACCACAACAAATATAAACATACGTCGCAGAAAAATACAGCAGGCATTTTATTTCATTGCAGACAATTAATCATCACATGCAATTAATCATCACAGGTAATTTATAATGGAAATGAAAATTTTTCGTTTAATAATTATTGGACCACTGGGCAACGTCATACACCGTTAGGTTAGTTAACTAACGGCAGAGCCGTCGCAGGATCTTCCTAATTATTAAACGTATAATAATCAGATAATCCAAAAATGCGATGATTTATAAAGCATGTAATTAATCAGAATTTAACGAAGAAAAAACTTAATTAAATCTGAAAAAGAGTTTGTAAAAACAAAATTTTTGTGGACAAACCCTAGTTAGAGTTTTTGGAGGCGATCTGCCGTGCAATGTCGTGCAACCAGCTAGGTTTCCGTCGCGTGGGTTGCCGCTTCTGGCGGCTAGGGTTTCGTTCGCGTGCACAGGGGGAACGTCGCCGCCGTCGCTTCTGGCAGTTTGGCGGCGATGGCAGCGCGGGGTGCCGCGGCAGGCGGCGGTGGTGGCGGCGCTGGCCGTCGCTGCAGGCGGCGGCACGGGCTGTCGCCTGAGCGGCAGCGGCACGCCGCCGCGTCTGGCGACAGGGAGATCGCTAGGGGGTTTTGTGCGTTTGTGGCTTCTGCCCGCGTTGCGACGAAAAGATCCCCTCCATGGTTTGAAAATTTTTGGGGAAGAAGATGGTAAAACATGATTTTTATTTGAAAAAAAAAATCAATTTTTAGTCTTCAAAACTGCGTTTTTCATCGTAAAAATTGATTTTTATTGATAAAAACGTCTCTTTTTCATTAAAAGGTTGATTTAGCATGCAGATCTGAGATAAAAATCTGATCTATACTAATCAAAATATCGATCCAAACATTTAGATCTAATCGTATGCGCATAAAAGTTTAGATTTAGGGAATAAAAATTACCTCTAGATCCTACCCGCCGGCAGAGGTTCGGCTCAGCTTTGAGCGTGCTGATAACGTGTTGTAAGCTTGGCTGCTACGGAACCCTGTAGCCCTGTATTTTTAGAAGTAGGATTACATAATGGATGGATACCCAATACACTAATGAGCCTACAAAAGCCCGCTCATAACAAACAATAAAATTTAAACTTATAAGAGAATCAAATATTACTATCTTGTACCACCTTAGAGGAGAAGATCAAGAATTAGACTTTGTAGAATCTCCGTGGTGATAACGTGTCGTGGAATAACGAAGAATGTCGAACAATTGTAATAAGAAAACTAACAAGAATATAGAATAGGAGTAGAAAAAATATTATTTATGTAGAGAATAATATTGAGATGTTTACAAGAGAGTTTGAGAACATCTATTTATACTACAACATATATGTGTAGGTGGACAAGTCTCTTCATCTTCTTATAACAACTTGATAGCACTACAGTCGACGCAGGATGATGTGAGCTCCATGTTGCGGCTGAAGAATTAACAGCTGATAGGGAGCATGAGCATACGACGGTGAGAGCTCAAAAGAGAACCTTTGGAGGATCATAACCATGGCCATCCTGGCTTCAATCATGGCGAAGTTCTGTCCCAAACATGTTTTAGGCCCCCATCCGAAAGGAAAGAACCCCGCACTTCTGCCCTCTTTGCATGCCTTTGATACCCCCTCGGAGAATCTATCCGGATTGAACTCTTCCGCGTCGTCGCCCCATGTTTCTGCGTCGCGGTGGATGAGTATCGTAGGCACCACGACCTCGACCCCTGGGAAGAAGGAGAACTTCCCCACACTGGTTTCCTTGCAGGTTCGGCGAGACAGATAGGCGGCAGGTGGATACAATCTCAGAACCTCATGAAGTATCATGGGCACCTACATTTGAGTAATTTACATGGTTTAACTAACAGTAAGGATCATGAAATGAGAAGAACAATATTTTGTTAGAAGCATTTGTACTCACAATTTTGAGGTGATTAATGGATTCAATATCGGGTGAGCTCTTCCCGCATACATCCATAACTTCGTCTCGAGCTCTCTGTTGCCACACCGGATGCATCGATAGGAGAACCAGTGTCCAGGTGAGCAATGCCGACGTTGTTTCTTGGCCTGCGAAGTAGAACAGCTTGCATTCTTCGATCACATCCTCAACTGTGATCCTGTAATTTTTATCCTCGCCACGAGTGAACTGCAGCAGCAGTCCTAGCAGGTCACTGTCATCGGACCCTTGCGTTTGATCCATCGATTCTAACTTGCTACGTATAATTGCCCGTATCAGCGCTTTGATCTCTTTGTCCACCAGCGTTCTCCTCTTGTTCTTCGCGGTCGGTATGAATCTGCAAAGACTCGGCATAGAATTCTTAGTAATCACAATCTGCTGAATACGATAGCAATGTGAATAGGGCGCACACACCTGTAACCTGGAATATAAGGAGCCTGGATGGCTTCAGCGACCAGCACGGCCTGTTGCTTCTGCAGCTGGAAAATCCTCTTCCCTTCTTCAAAGCTGCTCCCAAACGCAGTCCTGGAGATGACGTCCCCCGTGAGCTTCTCAAACTCAGGCCAAACATCCAGCTCACAGGTCTCCTTGCCATCAAGCAACTCTTCCCATCTCTTAACTAAATCGGCGCCGCTGGTTAGAAAGGCCGGCACCATTCTCTGCACAATGTAGAAGCCATTATGTGAAGTCAAGCCAGACGTAAGGATATCAACCGAAGTTTATATGCGGAAATAATTACTTTCAGCTTCTCCAGGTGGAAGGCTTGGGTGATGACCTTCCTTCTCTTGGCCCATTCCTCGCCTTCGAGGTTAAACACGCCTCGGGACAGGATTTGGACAAGAGGGTTCACCGGCGGAACCCTGAAATGCCCGGACTTGTCCGATAAGATCTCTTTCACCATCTCTGGATCACTTACGAGCACCCTTGGAGTCGGTCCTGCCCACATGATTGACATCTTGCCTGCAGATGCATCGCAGTTTAAGCGCTTAGGTAATGACTAGCCTCATGATGTCAATCGGCCTCTTCGCTCAAAGGCGAATGCTAAATGCACCTCAAGGATTGCGGTGCATTGTCCTTTTTTTCTTTCAGAAAGGACAAAACATGTCATGTCAGTGTCTTGTCACGTGTCACGACACACTGATGTGATATTTTTCCCCTTTTTGGGAAAAGAAAGAGAATGCACCCCATTTTATACGGTGCATTTATCAAGCATCCTCTAAATAATGCTTCATAGTAGTGACATAGGATGACTCGCAGTTGCTTTTAAGCCAAAATGCAACAACTGTTACATTTGGGTTTTATAAATTTAACTAGCATAATAGCGAAGTTTTCTACCATGCATACAATCGTTACCGTATTTCTTCACCGTCAGATGGATGAACGGGACGACACGAGGCACGATTTCATGATTGAGTTGATTCATGGGCCGCGATGACGCTTCCTTGAGTGCTTGGATTTCTTCTTTCGCGTCGCCGTAGAAGACCTTGTAACGATTGCCCCTGATGCCTTGTTGCCGCAGTTGCTTCTCCAGCCTCCATGGCTTCCACAGCAGAGAGTAGCAGGCCTTCGCCGCATAGTACAGGAGCACAGAGAGTGAAGAAACTATGAGCAAGTTGAGGGGATGAAATGTTTCCATTTTGTTCTTCTTTGCTTTTGCAGTTTGTGTTAAGTTGTGAAGGATGGGGCAGGAACCGCTGATGCACTTATTAGTGTCATTTTTTCTTGTTCGCCAAGGCTAGAGATTGGATTTTGGGACTGCAGAATACTCTAGTGATACAAAATGTCAGTATCGGTGTGCAATTTTTGGCTTGGGGATCAAGTCATAGGCTAGCAAATCAAAGTCATGAAAGCTTCGTATTTTGGCTCTGTGGTTAGGCGACGAAATAGTAGTCAGATTAATTTGCATGCGAGGAGAGATTATCACAGGTTCAAAATTGCCGGCCGATGAGATATCTTATGTGGCGGGTCACACCCCAAGTCTATTTCTCCAAATGTTACTATATCATTGTTGGTTGGCTAAATGCTATTTTTCCCATGAACTCCACTTCTTGTTGCCGACGTAATTGTATTATGTGCAGTACATGTTATTATCAGTGGACAATGTTTCTCATGGACAAGGTTTCTCGTGACGTAATTGTATTATGTCCAGTACCGGTTATTTTTCCCCAGAAAAATGTGTGGGTGGCAAAGATGTTTCTCTTTCTTCTGACGTCATTCGGTACGTTTTCTAACCCCTTTAACACTAGAAAAGGGGCGGTTGGGACTATTGACAGGTAAATTCGTCACACAATAGATTGATGCTGACGAGGACGCCTCTAGTGACGTGTCGCTTCGTCAGATGAGGAGTTGGACCTGAGGATGGCTGAATCCGGGTCAGGAAGTGATAAGTCCGAGCTACCGGGTGAAATCCGACATAACTCTAAGCTATCTGCAACACAGACAAGTAGTCAGGGGGTTGGATCTAGGTTTCGACCCAAATCCACTTTTATGCTTAAGTCAATAAGAGACTTACAGGATGCTCGGGCAGCTAGGTCCAACCCAAAGGGAGGTCATCCGATTCCTATCATACTGAGCTATGGAGGAAGAAATGTAAAGCGGGAGTAAGAAAATAAGTTGTTAGAGTACCTTAGTGTTTAGTATCTCTGGAGCTTGTCCTTGTTTCATCATTGTTGGGACTATTTATAGATCAGTGTATCTCCCTTCCTACCGTTATCAGGTAACGACTTTCCTTTCATGGTGGCATGCATTATCCCTGAAAGAGGGGCGTAACTGCTACCCATTTACTTTGCCATTAATATTAGGCCCATTATTAACCGTTTCTTTGAGGCTTGGAAGCACAACGGGTGAACATGGCATGTCTTTGACTGGGTGAGCAGTTTACTTTCTTTGAGGGCTTCTCGGGCCTTTGGGCTAAGACTTTGCACTCTTGATGCGCTTCTTCATTCGGATGACATGGTCCCTTTCTCCGCTTCGTGGGCCAACCCAATGTAGTAACAATGGCCCCCATTGCTGGGGCTCAAAAGGGACGTCGGTTGAGGTCGAGTTATGTGATATCTCATTAAATGGGCACACCAGTCGAAGCGGAAATTTTTGATTTTGACAGCCAAAATCCCTGCCAGTACCTTTGATTTGGTCGTTGCGTTGGTATAAGGCTCGGGGTGTAAACACACGTAGATCACCGACATGTGCCACCTAACCTGGGGATCGGACTCGATTATGGAGGGGTAGCCCTTAGTATAAGCAAAGAAGAGGAGGAGACGAGGTGAAATTTCTTGTTCGAACGTTCAAAAGAAACCTTTCGCTTTCTTTGCTACCATAGCTCTTCTTCAATCTGAGAATTTCTTCCATGGCTTCTTCTTCGACATCTGGGTCCATTGACCAATAGAAAGATATGGAAAGAGCAGAGTTTGCTTCGTCCCATATATCTCGCCTCGAAGGTACTTCAAATAAGGGAGAAGCACATGCAGATGTTAACCCTTCAGATCAGGCGGTAGAGAAAGGGAAAAGCATGGCCTTTGTCCCTATCAACCCTGAGGTTCCAATCCCGCGAGAAACTAGAGGAAGTCTCGTCGTACTTGACATAGTCACCAACCAAACATCTGAAGTATTGGCTGATCAGCTTCATGCACTTCAAGAGGATTACATCTGATACCCGAATCAGATTCGGATTCCTCTTGCCAATGAAAGGGTTTGCTTCCATGGGGAGTGTGATGTGGGAGTGTACACAAAATCTTTCTGTCATCGGCTTCGCTTTCCTATGCACCCTTTCATTCCTTAAGTACTGAATGTTTTGGGGCTCTCCCAGTGCCAGCTGATGCCCAACTCTGTGATTGTCTGGTCGGCTTCATTGTGCTTTGCATGATGATTAGAGTGGAGCCAACCCTGCCGTTTTCAACTACTTCTTTAAATTGAAGATCCATATGTCCTCCACGTGTATTACATTACTACCAGAAGGAACAGAAAGCTAATTAAGGATCTCCCCGGCTCCAATCGAGGATCGAATGAGCAGTTTGTGTCCTTCCCCGGCGTGGCGGTCTTCCTTACTTATTAGAAATGTTCGAGCTTTGCTGCAAATGGGGAAGTACCCCTCTCAGGAGATGAGCTAAGGGCTGCCGAATGTTTACTAGCCCAGCCAGAGAGCCTCAGCTCAGTATCGAAGCTTTTCGACACAGAGACTCTGTTAAAGACTGTTTGGGTGAAAGGTATAATGCTTTCTCAGGCCTTATGTTTGACTTTGTTTTTCACTGACCCTCCTTTTCCTTTTACAGACGTGGTCAGTCAAGAGTATCAGGTTGAACCTGAGCTTCAAGATTCCTTCCAAGCTTATATTCAAGCAATTGAAGGAGGCTCGCCTTATCGACAAGTGACTTGACCTAAACAGAGCTTGGACAAGGCCGTTGGGAGCCCGTCTCAAACGGCCCAGAACGTTCTTCAGGAAGGCCAGGACATAAAAAAGAAAATGTTATGTACCATGGCTGATGCTGAAAGATCTAAAGCCAAAGAGAAAAATATGAGGATTGAAATCGCCATCACGAGCCTGTGCTCTCTAGTTACAGATGTAGCCGAGGCTCTGATTGTGGCCCCTGAGCAAGTTCAGGCCCTCGCTCAGGAGGAATCTTCAAAGGGACTGACTCCACCTCAAGAACCATGCCTTTATAAGGACACTTGACCATGGGATGGTTGATGTGTCCACATTTTCCATACATTTAATGCATTATTTCATATCATATTCGCCATCCAAAGTTCATATTTTCATTTATTATCGCACTTCTAACGTTATATTCGATTTTCGTATAGAGTTGTGGATTTCCAGGAACTTTGGAGCAAATCGGAGCTATTATATGACACGAACACATTCGAGACATCCAGAGCATCATTGGCCATGTTCCATAGGTGTTCGGCAATGCAAGGAAGAAGATTGGAGGAGAGGAGGAGAAGAGAGCGAGAGTTGAGAGCTCAAGGGGCAATTGGAGTCTGTTTCCCAGGCTACTCGGTCGAGTACGATTAGTGATTCGGTTTGAAGATTGCATATTTAACCCCTCATCTAGCAATATTTTGTGTGTAAATGATGTTTAATTGGTCTCTAATACGTTCGTATATTGTATACCATCATTTATTAGAGATATCACTTGATTTGTGCACAAAGTATGAATTTTATTGAGTATTTCTACATTTTTATATTTTTCATGGCTTGGTCTTGATCTCAAGATTCCAACGACTATTTATTTGTATTTTTCTGAGATCTGTGCTAATAAATGGGGAAATACGCACGAAAATACGGAGAAATACGAAAACGTACACGTCCGCTCGATCCGACGGCTGAGCGCGCGAATCTCAAAGAACACGTGGCATCATCAGACCACGCCCCCGCCTTATCCAACGGCTCGCGCTAAGGGACGACACGGCTACAGTTCACCCGTTCGATTTCGATCGAACGGCCATTATCGATCACAGATCATTGCGATTTTGACTTCAATCAAGCGGCGACGTGGCCTCTCGAGCAGCGTACGATCTCGATCCGACAGCCGTGAGCTCTCCCGCATTTTGAAATGAGAAACGAACGAGAGCGGGGCGACGTGGCTTACGCATGCCGTCCGATCATTGATCCAACGGACGAGACCCCATCCCGAAGGGATCTCGGATTCTATCAAGTTAAGCGGGCACAGATCCGCTTCTATGGGACACGTGTCGAGCTTGGGTTCAATCCCGCTTGATCGTGCGGCTGTAAATTGCACCGACGTTGTGAAGCGGATTTGGGCTCGATAATGATGCGGATTTAGACCCGTTAAGCTATTAAACCCGCAATGTTAATATATAAGGTATTCTATGTTTTTTGGCCGTATTCTGGGCGTATTTGGGCGATTTTGACGGCAATTTTTGCATAAATTTCCCTGAGATTCCAGAGAGCAACATGGGGTATTTTTCAGAGAGTTTTTAGAGGAATAAAATGGGTTTTCTTAGGCTAAAAGAGTCTCTTTTAGTGATATCTCTTGAACTTAATTGTGTATTTTCAATTCTATCTACTTCTATAGATTAGAATCATGCTTAATATAATGAAATCCTTTATTATTTTCAGTATGTGTGGCTAAATTCTTATTGTGTATGATATCGTGTAGGTAGGGGACATGATGTGTATTTATTTGGTTGAATCTTCATGCTAAAATTGTTCACGTTGATAAAGTTATAGTCTTGATAAAGTTATAGTCTTTATTTAAAATCTCATCTTCATCTTTTAATAGAACATGATTGAGTTGATGATCACCTCACGAGGGTGAGTTTTGATCTCCCCAATAGGGAGTTTCATATCTTATATTTAAAATATTATAGCTTTAGCAACAACTTTATTCGATTTTGTGCTTTAATCCCCACAAGGGTATTTTCTGATGAATTTCTCTCAAAAAGAGAAATCATTGAGTTATCTTTAATCAACCAAGTTAATACAAATCATGGACCCTAATGAACCCATATCATGTGCATACTTTTCATAGATATTTATTTAAACGAAACTTTCTTTTGCTCATATTGTTCACAAATTAAAAACCACGATCAAACCATCGTCATCAAAAGTGGTTGGTCTCTTTACGTTCAATCCCTATTTGATTTAAGCTTTGTGGTTGCAACAAGTTTTCTCCCGAGGATTCGACATCTAGACTCCCAGATCTAAATTACTTGCATGGACTCTTACGCTTGAGAGAAGCACATTTTTGGGCTAAGCAAGTTCTTGGCGCAGTTGCCGGGGAGAACGGCTTGCTACCAAAGTTTATTTCATTTAGAGGACATTCAGTGAGATCTTTCCACTTTTATTTTCTTTTATTTTTTTCATTTATTTAAAAATTCAAAAAAAAACCAATGGCCTTTAATGGCATAAATTTTCGATATGATGCATCTTCATCGTCTTTGCACAAGGATAGGTTATTGAAGCTCAAAATTGCCACCTTTGAACAATGCGAGGGTGAATCCTTCTTTCAGGTCTGGAGGAGGTTCACAGATGAGTTAGTGGCTGTCCACATCATGGATACACGGTTGATGTTCTCTTCCAGTTCTTCTACGGGGGGCTGCAGGAAGATGCACAAATTTTCTTGGAGATGTTGGACAATGGAGCTTTCATACAGTACACACCTGATGATGCTTGGGAGCGTCTAGAGTCCCTGAGTGAGGATGCTCAGACATTGGTGGGGACTCCAGAGGATTTGATGACGGAGTCATCAGAGCTTCCTAGTGGTGATATGTGCAGAGATGGAGTGGACGAGC
The DNA here is from genome assembly GCA_030789695.1 of Scilla litardierei. Classification (NCBI taxonomy): domain Eukaryota; kingdom Viridiplantae; phylum Streptophyta; class Magnoliopsida; order Asparagales; family Asparagaceae; genus Scilla; species Scilla litardierei. Next base: position 112,549,367 of record CM061141.1, read on the forward strand.
ATACAATTTTGGATGGAGTAAAGGAGGAGACTAGTAGGGCCACGAGCTCATCGATCATTTTGGTGGAGCCCGAACCATGCTCTCCCCCAATCTTGTCCTAAAATCCATTATTCATTTCCCTCATGGTCGTGCATTATACCAAGATGAATGCAATCGTTTTAGGGAGTTTTCGCCACCACTCTTTACGTTCATTAATTTATTTTGATGATTATATTTTGCGAAATTTTTTCGAAAGGCAATAGTGCCCACTTTGGATTAACACAACTCATCTCTTACAGGACATGGTCATACATTTTGGAGAGATGCTTGGAGTTATGTTGATAGGGTCCAAAGTGATTTGTGGAGTGAAGACGCTCGTGGAGGAGCGTAAGGATCTAATTGAGCTGCTTCCTCCACCGTTATACATCCGAGATCCGCCTTTTGACTTCGGTGACTTCTATCTAGTAGTGTAGAAAAATAAAATAAATGTGTTTGCTTTCGTATGATTTTCTTTTCTTTTCTAGGAACTTTTGCCAAGATCTAATACGCATCTCTAACATTGAGGACAATGCTTATTTTAAGTTGGGGGGAGGATATAAACTTTTAAGATTTTCTTTTCTTTTTCTTTTAGGATTTTTACTTTTCTTTTTCTTTTAGGATTTTTTAGTTCCCTTTTTGCATTGAAAAAAAATTGAGTCAAGTTATATCACCAATATTTATTTTACCTAGAGATGAACCTCATGTGATGAAAATTCTCTAAATCTAATCACCACCGTATACATGTGATTTATTTTCCTTCACCACTATTGTTAAATATTTCAGTCTCATTTGACACGTATGCTAGTACTCATGGTAAATTTCTGTTGATATATCTCAATGGTGGGATTGATTGATAACCTAATAAATCTAGAAATTATGAATTAGCAAATAGTATGCTTTCAATGGAACACACCAAGGTTCATGCACCAATGGTTCACAAAATAACTGGAGCATTGCTTTTTATTTCGTATTCATTGCTATTTGCATGCTTTTTGTGATTTTGGGTAGAAAGTATACACTGTCTTTTGAAATGATTAGGATAACCCATTCTTGTGAAAGAATTAAGAAGAGGAGGCTATCTTGCTAAGTTATTTATGCACAAAAAAAAGAGAGAAACACAAAAGCGAATAAAAAAGGGAAAAAAATGAAGAAAAAAATGAAATGAATAAGTGTGTCACTAAATAAATAACTTGGTTGGCTCGAGTAGTACAGTCCGAGGGGTCCTTTTGGCCTAATGCCCTATTATCGTCTGATTTGGGAGCCATTGACCGGAACCTCACTCATTTGATGGAGCGATCCAAGTTATACATTTTTCCGCAAATGTTGCTTTATGCGCGTTACGCTGAACTAATAAAAAGAGAAAGAAAAGAGAGAATAAGTGTGCATAACTAGCAAGGCAAGAGAACTTCCAAAGCTTAAAGAAGGCACAAGATATGGTGTGATTTCCTAAGAATGAAGATTGACGTGTGTATGTCTTGATACCATTCTATTCTTTATACTTGCTTTGCATGATACATCTACGCTCCAAGTTAGAATCTCTAATTGATAGGTGTGAGCCATTGATTTTGTATATTATGCGCTAAGAAGTACTGGATAGTGAAGTTAAGTCGATTTCATGACCATTTGAGAGATACTTATTCTTCATCTTTAAACACATGAGTACCATTATTTTATGAGCTTGAAATCTTGATATTAGTGTGTGGTCATCTTCTTTTGTTGTTGTAGAATGGTGGTGAGTGATTTGAGATCTGATAAAGTGATCTAGGTGTATATTTGATATCATTTTTCGCTCACTTTGCTAGAGACTAGCAAATCGCTAGTTGGGGGGTATGATTCGAGTTGACTATTGCATATTTAACCCCTCATCTAGCAATATTTTTTGTGTAAATGATGTTTAATTGGTCACTAATACGTTCGTATATTGTATACCATCATTTATTAGAGATATCACTTGATTTGTGCACAAAGTATGAATTTTATTGAGTATTTCTATCTTTTTATATTTTTCATGGCTTGGTCTCGATCTCACGATTCCAACGACTATTTATTTGTATTTTTCTGAGATCTGTGCTAATTATTATGAATTTTTGAATGCAGAATACCAATTAATGGGGAAATACGCACGAAAATACGGAGAAATACGAAAACGTACACGTCCGCTCGATCCGATGGCTGAGCGCACGAATCTCAAAGCACACGTGGCATCATCAGACCACGCCCCCCGCCTTATCCGACGGCTCGCGCTAATGGGCGACGCGGCTACACTTCACCCGTTCGATTTCGATCAAATGGCCATTACCGAGCGCAGATCGTTGTGATTTCGACCTCAATCAAGTGGCGACATGGCCTCTCGAGCAGCGTACGATCTCGATCCGATGACCGTGAGCTCTCCCGCATTTTGAAATGAGAAACGAACGAGAGCGGGGCGACGTGGCTCACACGATGCCGTCCGATCATTGATCCAACAGACGAGAGCCCATCCCGAAGCGATCTCGGATTCTATCAAGTTAAGCGGGCTCAGATCCACTTCCATGGGACACGTGTCGAGCTTGGGTTCAATCCCGCTTGATCGTGCAGCTGTAAATTGTGTAGGGATCGTATAACCCTTTCAATACTAACAACACACACTAGAGGGGGGGGGGGGGTGAATAGTGTAATAGAAATAAAATTGTCCAAATAAAATTTAACTTGCAAATGCGGAATTATAAATGCAAGAGGAATTAGATGGCACAATCAATCCAAACGCAAACACAAAGAAATACACTGGTTCCCCAAACTTGGGTACATCCAGCCACACCAATATTCACTATATTCCCACACAGAGAAGTGAATACAAATCTCACAAGGAGATACCCCACAAAGAGGATTTATGCCATACACAAGGACCCAACCAATCCTACACAAGGATCAAGACTCCCACACAGAGAATCACTAACTCCCACTCAGAGAATTAGGGTTAGCCCTACACAAGGACACTCGAACTCCCACAAAGAGAGTTAATTCCCACAAAGAGAATTCCCTAGTCCCACAAAGAGACAACCTCCCACAAAGCGAGAAACTCCCACAAAGAGAGTATCCTAATCCCACAAAGAGAAATAGGAAAACAAATTACACCCTGTAAAATAAATACTCTTACCTATGCCTTGAGATGCTTACTCATGAATGAATGCAAGGCATGGAAGAGGATCTCCAAGTGTTGGAATATGCTTGAGAGCACTTGGATGATTTCCCGTGAGCTGGACTTCAATGCATGAAGGAAGATGAATGCTCAAAGAAGGGAAATGAGGGAGCTTGAGAGTGGCTTAAAGATCTCTTGAGATTTTCAATAGAATCAAGAGTAATCAAGAATCAATCAAGAAGTTTAAGCAAAGGCAGCACACTCATATATATAGGAATCCTATATGAAGCCCAAAAACCCAAAGAAACAGCCAAATAAGCAAATCTGCAACGGCTGGAAACTGGGTGAAAACGACAGGAACAGTCGACTGATGATCATAAGACAGTCGACTGATCAACGGCTAGAAAATATCCAATGGCTATAATCTGAGCCAGGACAGTCGACTGACGAAGTCAATACAGTCGACTGACAAATAGGACAGGCGCCTGTTAATCCTTCAACAGACGACTGCTTCAGGTGATGGAACGAAACAGAGAGCTGCACTCTTTCTCCAATTCTTCGCACAGGCGACTGATGTTAATACTACAGTCGACTGTCAAATAGTCAGGCGACTGTACAATCTACAACAGTCGACTACTGTACAGTATGGAGAGAAGACAGAGCGATGCAGAGATTGCACTTACGCTAGACATGCGACTGTTGGCCAAAACTCAGACGACTGTAAATATACATGCGACTGAAAACTGATCGACAGGCGACTGTGCATAAAACTCAAGTTTGAGTCAATTGAAATGTTGACTTGAGCTGTGCAAATCAGGCGACTGTAGAAGGATCTACAGGCGACAGGAAATCACCCAGTCGGCTGTGTTTCCCTCAATAGACGACTGACGGAAAGAGTGAACCTATTGGGTTGGATTCTATGATAATCCTAAGGTTCACTAAGATGGTTAAATGCATGTGCATGAATGAGCAAACCATCTAGCAAAGCATTACAACAACCCTAGACTCAAAAGAGAAAGAAAGCAATAAAGTAAATTACATGGATTACAATGCTTTCTTAAGAGTCTAAGTCTTCAATCTTGATGCCTTGATTGCTCTCCATCAACTCCAAGCTTTGGTACTCCTTTAGTCCAAACTTTGGCTCTTCTTCACATGATGTCCATCCTTACACCAAGTGATTAGTCTCCAAGAAAGATATCCTTGAAATAAACTGAGAGACTAAAACATGAGATTCATTAGCAACAACATAATGTTGTGATCATCATCAAAATAAGATTGGTATGAAACACCAATATCAACAAATTGCGCCGACGTTGTGAAGTGGATTTGGGCTCGATAATGATGCGGATTTAGACCCGTTAAGCTATTAAACCCGTAATGTTAATATATAAGGTATTCTAGGTTTTTTTGGCCGTATTCTAGGCGTATTTGGGCGATTTTGGCAGTGATTTTTGCATAAATTTCCTGAGTTTCCAGAGAGCAACTTGGGGTATTTTTCAGAGAGTTTTTAGAGGAAGAAGAAGGGTTTTCTTAGGCTAAAGAGGCTCTTTTGGTGATAGCTCTTGAACTTAAATGTGTATTTTCAATTCTATCTACTTCTATTGATTAGAATCGTGCTTAATATGATGAAATCCTTTATTATTTTCAGTATGTGTGGCTAAGTTCTTATTGTGCATTATATGGTGTAGGTAGGGGGCATGATGTGTATTTATTTGGTTGAATCTTCATGCTAAAATTGTTCACGTTGATAAAGTTATAGTCTTTATTTAAAATCTCCTCTTCATCTTTTAAAAGAACATGATTGAGTTGATGATCACCTCACGAGGGTGAGTTTTGATCTCCCCAAAAGGGAGTTTCATATCTTATATTTAAAAGATTATAGCTTTAGCAACAACTTTATTCGATTTTGTGCTTTAATCCCCACAAGGGTATTTTCCGATGAATTTCTCTCAAAAAGAGAAATCATTGAGTTATCTTTAATCAACCAAGTTAATACATATCATGGACCCTAATGAACCCATATCATGTGCATAATTTTCATAGATATTTATATAAACGAAACTTTCTTTTGCTCGTACTGTTCACAAATTAAAAACCACGATCAAACCATCGTCATCAAAAGTGGTTGGTCTCTTTACGTTCAATCCCTATTTGATTTAAGCTTTGTGGTTGCAACAGGTTTTCTCCCGAGGATTCGACATCTAGACTCCCAGATCTATATTACTTGCATGGATTCTTTCGCTTGAGAGAAGCACATTTTGGGCTAAGCAATTAGCACTCGACCGAGCTGACACGAAGAACTCACAACGAGAATGGGCACCCCCCACTCGACCGAGGAGAAAACCAGCTCGACCGAGCTGCATCCAAACAGAGAGACTATTCTGAGCCATTCTCCAAGCACTGTAGCTTGACCGAGCAGACCATCTGCTCGACCCGAGTCGCCACCAAACAGAACAATGTTTTGGGGAGAGTTCAGGCCTACTGTAGCCCGCCAAGTGGAGTAGCTACTCGACCGAGTAGCCCGGATCAGCCCAGAGCCAAAGAAGCAGTAAAGCGAAGCCGCATGTCAGCTCGACCGAGCGGCGCTGCTACTCGACCGAGTAGGGTGCCATGGCCATATTATTTAGTAGGCCTAAGTGCCCATATTTTCTGATTTTTGAGGGGTCCATACCCCTTGTATATAAGCAGTATTTTAACCCTATTTTGGAGAGACTACTTTCTTTAGTTTTAGTTTTGAGAAAAGAGAGTTCTTAGCTGTCACTATTTTGTAGAAGACAAAGTTTATATTTTTATTTGTTACTTTTGCTTGGAATCGTGTGCCCTTAATTCTCTGTGTTTGCTTGTTGATCTATGACGTTTTGGTAACGATCTTCTCTCTTTGTATGCTTTATTTAATGTCTTCATTTGCGATGTTGACCTCTCTAGCCTTTATTGAATTTTCTTTTGTCATCTCTATGATCCATGAGTAGTCTTTTCTAGGGCTAATGGATTAGCCCTAGGATCTTAGGATTTAGATGTAAAGTTAGGATTTTTATGTTGTTTTGGTGTAAAAGGGATGTGAATTGGTTGATCTAGCCAAGTTTGTAGGAGATTCCAAATAGGGTTTGTGACCACGACAGTGGCACGCACTTTGGACGGATATCCTATGAACTTAATTAGTATGTTAGTGAATCCAATTAGGGTTCTTGACCACGATAGTGGCGCGCACTTTGACGGGATCTACCAACATCCTATATTACTAATTGATGACTACGATAGTAGTGTCAATGAGAGCCACCAATTCACAGATTGAAGCATTATCCACGATAGTGGCACGAGTAGAGATTGAGTATAGTTGTCGATAGTAATGCACGGATCGCGTGTGAGGCCATCCACGATGGTGGGGCTAAGCACGGGATACGTTAGACTAGTGCCACAACGATGGTTCACCATGAGTTCTACATTTTAGATGCGACAATCTCTCCCTAATAAAGCCAATTCAACGTAAGAATTCTAACCTAGCATTTACATCCAACGATCCTAGTGGTGAGTCGTAATGCCCTTGTCTTTTTATATTGTTGATAATCTTGATAAGAGATATTTTGTGACAATCAATTTGAATACGCCTGTTGATATTGTTCTGAGATTTGGAAAATACCCAAGTCAATTAACATCACCTCCTTGTGGGTCCGACGTCTTTCTATACTTCAAAGCCTGATACCGTGCACTTGCGGTAATTTCTGGGGTTAACTTAGGAACACATCTAGCCCTTAGCATCGTTAGCGGGGATTTATCTCCGTGTGATTCGTGTCATAACTAGGTGGGTTTTGATGTTAATTCTGGGTGTATCAAGATTTTGGCACCGTTGCCGAGGAAATAACAGTTATTACTTTGGTTTATTTATTTATTGAAGAATTTGTTAGCAATTCTTACCATCTTCTATCTTTTCATATTTTTATTCTTTTTATTCCTTTGCTAATGACTGTTTTTCTCTGAGTTTTTGCTTGTGCATGAACACTCGCCTCTGTTGGATATGGACGACATAAATACACCCATGAGGGGATGTATGAGGGTATACGGACATCAGATGTCGCGTGCACGAAGGCGTGCGCGAAGGGAACCTTTTCTCGTGTGAAAAGGACCACTCGATAAGTGGAAAAAGCCACTCGATAAGTGGAAAAAGCCACTTTATAAGTGCAAAATGGCACTTGATAAGTGGATAAAGAAGAAGATAAATGAATGTGCTAATATAGGCTAATAAGCTTATAATTGGTTATTTCCTACAATAACTATCCCTAAAGCCTATAAATAGGACCCCAAGGGTAAGGCATTCATTCACACTTTCCATGCCATAAGTTTGCATAAGGCATCCTTATGTTCTTCTTCTCCCTTCCATTAAAATCCTCTTCTAGTTAGAGATTTAGGCGGTGAAACTCTGCTTCGATCCTCCGTGACGAAGTATCGACCGTTGTGGCGAATCCGAGGGCGAAGTTCCGAGATTACGGTGCCGCGTACGCAATCGTAAGTCTCAACTTCATTTATCGATCCTAACGTTGTTTTGACAGGATCCTACATTAGTATCAGAGCCATACGGGTTCGCCCCGGTCAAACCGCCGCCCCGTCGAACCGATGAACGAGGCGTTGTCTTTTTCACGAATGGGTACCCTACCATTACGGATATGGTAGGAACGCTTCGTGACGGAGAGAACGCAGCGGTTGTTCTTTTCATGTTAGGGTCTCCTACCATTACGGATATGGCAGGAACTCTCCTTGACGGGAAGAACCGACCGTTCACGTCGTCAAGCTCGCACTCTTCATGGATGCCGAGTCTCCATTCATAGGGAATGTGAACTCTCTTCATGTGGAGCGTTTAGTTTACGAACTTTAAAGTATGTTATTTTTCATTTTGGCACACGGCCATTAGAAGATAACTACTTTCTCGACGAATGGGTGCTTCATCGACGAACGTGTGCTTCATCGAGGAAGATGATGGTAGTTATCTCCATCGGAGAAGATGATTTTTGGTGCATGATCACCATGGCCAAATGGGCTATGAAGGCAATGCACCCCCCTCCCCATGCGGAGGGGGTTGGCTACGGCCAATAACCACCACGGCCACCCCTCCGGCGGGGTGTGTGGCAACCCCATACAAGGGGGTGGCCGGCCATGGCCATATGGGCCATGGCTGGCCAAGGCCAAAGGGCCATGGCCGGCCACGGCCAGGGCCAGGGGGCCCTGGCCGCGACCAGGCCAGGGCCTGGCCGGCCCTGGCCAGAGGCCAGGGCCCTGCCGGCCCTAGCAGAGGCCAGGGCCAGCGCCCTGGCCTCAGGCCAGGGCCTGGCTGGCCCTGGCCAAGGGCCAGGGCCCTGCCGGCCCTGGCAGAGGCCAGGGCAAAGCCTGGCCGGCCCTGGCCTCTGCCAGGGCCCGCCCAAAATACCGGCCCTGGCAGAGGCCAGGGCCAGGCCCTGGCCGGCCTCGGCCAGGGCATAGGCCCTGGTCGGCCTCGGCCAGGGCAGAGGCCCTGGCCGAGGGGCCAGGGCCCCTGGTCGGCCAGGGCAGAGGCCCTGGCCGGGAGGAGTGCAGATCATTGGTTGGTCGACCAATCTAGGAGTTTTGGTCGACCAATCCGGCAAAAGGCCTTGGTCGATCATGAACATGCCGACTAGCCCATACGGGGTGGCAAAAGGCTTTGGTCGAACACGAATGTGCCGACTAGCCCATACGGGGCTAACGACAGTCGTCTGCGGCGAAATTCTCCCATACGGGGGAAGCGCCTGGATCCATACGGGAACCGACGACAATGGCTTGCAGAAAAATCCCCTCAGGGGGATCCGGCCTTGGCATGGCTACGGCTCATTCCCGACAAATGGCCAGGAAGTGCCAAATATTTCGCTAGTATCATAAGGGTACTAAGTCGAAATATACAATTTTGAAAAATACGTTTTCATACGTTTTGAAAAATACGTTTTTAAAAAACGCTTTTCCGCTGCGAAGTACTACAAGAGTACTAACATTTGATAAAGTGATGGGGAAATATTGAAAGTTACTCTAGATGGTGATTGGAAACGAAGTGACCTTTCCGATTCTAGGGTAACATCTTCAGTATTTTTCGAAAGTAACTTATCAAATTATAAATGTCGTTCCAAGTGGGAGTTGAAATTAGAACTATCCAAATGGGATATTCTATTATCACTTCAAATGGGAATTATATTTTAAGAATTTTTCAATGCAATGTTTTTGATCAAACCTTCGGTTTTGTGTCTTTTGCAGCATTTTAAAAGTAAAATGTCTTCCGCTTCAAAGAATATCGTCGCTGAGTTAAACAGAGGTGAAAAACTCAACGGCGATAATTACAAACTTTGGTCCATCAAGATACAATACGTTTTAGAGGAGCAAGAAGTACTCGAAACTCTAAAGAACGTAATGATTGAACCCGAGTCGGGCACTAAGGCCCAACACAGACGAGACAAGGAAACTTTTGATGCTTGGTCTCGGAAGAACAAGATAGCACGCATTACGTTATTAAGCAGTATGGCTGATGACATAATGCGCATCTTCCGAGAGCATGACTTAGCCATGGACATATGGTCCAAGCTTGAGGAAAAGTTTGGTGGCACATCGGTGTCCAAACTTCGCGCCTTAACTATAAGATTTGATTCATACAAGAAACGTCCAGATCATTCCATGGGGAAACATCTGCGACATATGGCGAATCTTATCTCAGAGTTAAAGGATGCGGGTCATGTGCTCACTGATGAGCAACAAATCCAAGCAGTCATACGTTCCCTACCAAATGGGTGGGACCAAATGAAGATGCATCTCACTCACAATGAGAGCATCAAGACCTTCAGCGATGTTTCCAAGCACCTCGAATTAGAGGAAGAGCAGCTTGCGGCTGCCAAGCCAAGTGCAGAAGTGCACATGGTTGCTAGTTCCTCACACGGGGGAAAGAAAAGGAAAGATCGTTCGAAGTCTACCAATGAACGTAATAAGCAACCTGAGTCTACCAAGAAACCCAAACATAAGGGTGGGCATAAGAAATGGCACAAGAAGAAAGACTTGAAGAGGATCAAGTGCTTTAAGTGCAACAAGCTCGGTCACTATGCTCGTTCGTGTACGAGTGGAGGCGACGAGGTAACTTGTAAATATACTAGTTACATATGTGTTTCTAGTTTAATATTTCTTGTGGAATCTAATCCATTTTGGATAATTGATTCAGGTGCCACCGACCCCATAGCAAGGGACAGATGGTCCTTCGTGGAGTATCACCGGATACTCCAAGGAACGAAGTGGATCTATGTAGGAAACAACACACGTGTTGAAGTGAAAGGCGTTGGGACTTGCAAGCTAGTCTTGGACAACGGCTGTACTCTCCTACTTCATGATGTCCTCTTCGCTCCGGATATTCAAAGGAATATAATTTCTGTGGTCGTGTTAATGGGTCTTGGCTATAACTGGTTTTTTCATGATTGTAATGTGGACTTAATTTGTAATAATACTCTTATTGGTACTGGGTTTGTATTTAAAGGATTTATTGTAATGAGTACAATGTATGATTCCTCGTGTAATGAAAATTTCCTTATTGCAAATTCTAAGACTTATGAGTCTGATGTGATTTGTTGGCACGCAAGGCTTGGTCATATTGGACCAACGCGTATGGATAGACTTACCAAACGTGGCCTTCTATCCAATGTTTCAAAGGTTGAAATGTCGACCTGCGAACATTGCCTAGTGGGGAAATCTTGTCGCAAGCCGTTTGGAACCGGCACAAGGGCTGAGGTTCCATTACAGCTTATCCATTCGGACATATGTGGTCCGATGAATGTCAAGACAAGACGCGGGAAGTCCTATTTCATCACTTTTATTGATGATTTCACCCGATTCGGACATATCTATTTTGATATCCCATAAAAGTGAAGCATTGGCTTGCTTTAAAAACTATATGAGTTTAGTGGAGAATCAATTAGATCGCAAGATTAAGGTCTTGCGAACCGATAGGGGCGGTGAATATCAATCAACAAGTTTTAAGGAACTTTGTGATGAAAAAGGCATAGTACATCGGTTAACTATGCCTTATACTCCTCAACAAACCAGTGTTGCAGAAAGGAGAAATAGGACTTTAATGGAAATGATCCGTTCAATGATGGCGCAAGCTAACTTGCCAATCACCTTTTGGGGTGATGCATTATTGACGTCCGCTTTCATTTTAAACCGCGTACCCTCGAAATCAGTTAGCTCCACTCCTTATGAGTTGTGGAACCAAAGGTCTCCTGACTTAAACATTTTGAAACCTTGGGGTTGTGCATCCTACGCACATATTTCCTCCCATAAGTATGGCAAACTTGGGCCAAGGGGAAGGAAATGTATCTTTATACGATACGCAGAAAACTCCAAAGGTTATGTTTTTGTTAGTCAGGAAGACAATGGTGGGCTAATTGAGTTTGAGTCGAGGGATGTCACTTTCTTGGAAAACGAGTTTCCAAGACAGGGCGAGATAAGTCAGGACTTATCTCTATTTGAGATTTATGATCAAGAAGGATTACCTCATTCGAGTGGGAGAATTCTTGGTGAAAACGAAAATACGTTTCAACCTTCACCAATGGATTATACGAATGACGATTATCCTATTCCATACGGGAATAATGATCCAAGTGGGAGCAATTCTAACGACATTCCAAGTGGGAGTGATATTAGAATTGATCTAAATTCGAGTCAACAAGGACGTAAAGAATCTCAAATACGACGTAGTAGTCGTACAAGGTTGGCTCCTCTAAGATTTGAGGATGAATTTCCGCAAACCTTTATGACTTTACTACAAGAAGATGACGAGCCTGCTACTTTCAAACAGGCTGTATCTTGCCCTGCTAAAGACAAATGGATGGAAGCGATGCAAGAGGAGTTAGAATCCATGAAAGTCAACCAAGTCTGGGACTTAGTTGACTTACCCAGAGGACATAGAGCTATTGGGAACAAATGGGTTCTCAAGATCAAGCATAAGGCTGATGGCTCTATTGACAGATATAAAGCTCGCCTTGTCGCGAAAGGTTTTACACAACAGGAATGGATAGACTACGAAGAGACCTTCTTACCTGTTGTTCGTTTTACCTCGATTCGCCTGATTCTGGCAATGGTAGCTTGCTTAGACCTCGAATTACATCAAATGGATGTAAAGACTGCCTTTCTCAATGGAGAATTGGACGAGGAGAACTATATGGAACAACCAACAGGGTTTGTAAAAGAAGGAAACGAACATAAGGGTTGTAAACTTCTTAAATCCATATATGGTCTTAAACAATCCTCGAGGCAATGGTATATACGATTTCAAGAAGTTGTCTTATCAAATGGTTTTACCATGCTTGATGAAGATAACTGCGTATATATCAAGAGGATTAAAAGCAAGTATGTTATCATGTCTCTATATGTAGATGACATTTTAATAGCCGGAAATGACAAGGGCTTTGTGATGGATATCAAGGCTTGGCTTTCATCAGTTTTTGAGATGAAAGACATGGGAGAAGCCGCATATATCCTAGGAGTTAAGATTTCAAGGAATCGTTCGAAGAAACTTCTTTCTCTTTCACAGGAGACTTATATAAAGAAGGTTCTAGAACAATTTAATATGCAGGACTGCAAGTCCATTGATACTCCTATAAGCAAAAGCGATAATTTATGTCTGAAATCATGTCCTAAGAACCAAAAGGAGAAAGAGATTATGGAAAAAGTTCCATATTCCAGTGCAGTTGGTAGTCTTATGTACGCTATGATGTGTACAAGACCGGACATCTGTTTTGCCGTTGGAATGGTAAGTCATTACCAATCCAACCCAGGGCAAGTACACTGGAAAGCAGTTAAGAGGATAATGCGGTATCTCAAAGGAACTGCAGACTTTGCTTTATGCTATCAAGGAGATGCCTTGAGGCTCGAAGGCTACACTGATGCTGATTGGGCAGGTGATCTCGATGAGCGACGCTCGACCTCAGGATATGTTTTTCTACTCGGATCTGGTGCAATATCTTGGAGTAGTAAGAAACAATCCTGCATCGCACTTTCAACTATGGAAGCCGAGTTTATAGCATTTAGCATGGCAGTCCAAGAGGCTGTTTGGCTTAGGAAATTCTTAGATAGGCAAATTGATGCAAGTGACTCAGGTGTTGTACCTATACACAGCGACAGTCAAGCATCTATAGCTTATGTCAAAGATCCTAAATTTCATTGTAAGACCAAACACATTGATATCCGCTATAAATTTGCAAAAGACTATGATAAGACCAAGAAGGTGGACATAAGGTACATATCTACGCATGAGATGATAGCGGATCCGCTCACGAAGGCGATCCCCAGAGATGTGTTTTACAAACACTTATCATCCCAAGGATTACGTAAGAGCTGAGTTGTACCAATGTAAATTCCCATGTCTGTAAATGATCAAATTTAATAAAAGAATATGTTCTTTTTCAAACATTGCATATGAATTTCTTGAGAAATGTTTGTGTACATTTTTTGAAATCTCAGCTATACTTTCTAGTATGTCGGACAGATTGAGGTTGGCTCTCTCACATGAGCAACCGCCTTATTCTATCAGACGGATAGAATAGAGATGAGACCTGTTTAAAGTCAAAATCATCAGACGGATGATTTAGAGTCATGACTTAAACAAAATGGTCGCATGAAAGATCTGCATCATATGGATGCTTACAGAAGATCTAAGAGGATTTTGAAATCCTATCTGTCTAAATGCGGGAAGTGAGTCCAAAGGATTATTTGAGTAGAAAAAGGGACTCAAAGTCAGACATTGTGGTGTCTGATCATCATCCTTACAACATCATTGAGACATACACTCCCTGGGAAAGGAGCGATGTTGTAATACGTATTCATACTACGTATGCATTTTTTGACCATTGGGTTAGAATAGTAAATAAGTTTACTATTATGTGAGACCCAAAGACCACATGGGTCTTAATTCATTACCCTTATGGACTCTAATTGGTTCCTTTAGATTTGACCGGGTGATTGCTATCTTAGCATGTTACTTATGGACTATGGTTAATTCGGTCCGGCAGGGCATGTTAGAAAAGCAAGTCAAGTCAAGATCGAAAGGATCGCAAGAAGAGGAAGATTAATTTCGCATTCACATTTGGACTTTAAAGATTCAAAGCTGGCCAGCCAATTGCAATCCAGATGGGATTCAATTGTTGAATATAACGTATAAGAAATGTGAAGAAATAATCTAGGGTAAAGCATGCGTTGATCTACTCAACTTTGTACCTCGATGAGTGTTGTGTATCTCTAACAAGTGCACAACAGCGGACTCTATGCGCATGACGGTCACACGGCCTATTTCTCGGTATGATAAACAGAAGAGTTAGAGGAAAATAAGTTTCCTTACAATCCCCTCAAGTGTGAGTGGGAGATGTTGGATATAGACGACATAAATACACCCATGAGGGGATGTATGAGGGTATACGGACCTCAGATGTCACGTGCACAAAGGCGTGCACGAAGGGAACCTTTTCTCGTGTGAAAAGGACCACTCGATAAGTGGAAAAAGCCACTCGATAAGTGGAAAAAGCCACTTTATAAGTGCAAAATGGCACTTGATAAGTGGATAAAGAAGAAGATAAATGAATGTGCTAATATAGGCTAATAAGCTTATAATTGGTTATTTCCTACAATAACCACCCCTAAAGCCTATAAATAGGACCCAAGGGTAAGGCATTCATTCATACTTTCCATGCCATAAGTTTGCATAAGGCATCCTTATGTTCTTCTTCTCCCTTCCATTAAAATCCTCTTCTAGTTAGAGATTTAGGCGGTGAAACTCTGCTTCGATCCTCCGTGACGAAGTATCGACCGTTGTGACGAATCCGAGGGCGAAGTTCTGAGATTACGGTGCCGCGTACGCAAGCGTAAGTCTCAACTTCATTTATCGATCCTAACGTTGTTTTGACAGGATCCTACAGCCTCGAGGGTTCTAACGAAGAATTATTATTTGACCCTGAGATTAAAAGGACATTGAGAAGACTCAGAGCTGAAAAGAGGAATCAGATTTTCATAGAACCAATGGCAGACAGAAATACTACTCCTCTACGTACTGGGTCCATTCGGGACCACATAAAGCCAAATCTATATAGTACATCTTCCATCTTGAGGCCGCGGCTGGCAACAAGAAGCTTTGAATTGAAGACTGGTTTGATTAATCTGATGCATAAGACCCCTTTCATGGCTACGCACATGAGAACCCCAACCATCATATAGACCTCTTCTTGGCGAAGTGTGACACCTTCCAGGTCAAAGACGTGAGCGACGATGCAATAAAGCTCAGATTATTTCCGTTCATTCTGAGGGACAATGCCTCTTTTTGGTTGAGGGCGCACCCTTCAAATACTTTCACAACTTGGAAACAGTTGACCCTTGCCTTCGTTAACAAGTTCTATCCACCGTCCAAAACGGTGATGATCAGAGGGGCGATCACCAATTTTAAGCAACTCCCACAGGACATATGAAGCATGGGAAAGATTCAAGGATCTGCAGCACCAGTGCCCCCACCATGGGGTCCCGGAGTGGGACCTTATTCAGAGTTTTTATAATGGGCTCAAGCCAGATACCAAGATGATCATCGACGCCTCCTCTCAAGGAACCCTTTTGGACAAGCTACCTGATGAGGCCATATCTTTGCTGGAACAAATGGCCTCCAACAACCAACAATGGAGCGATGAACGCTCAGCACTTAAGGGTCCCGAGGTGAAGATAGCTACGCACCTAGATGGGCAACTCGAGACCCTCTGCAAGCAAGTAGCAAGGATAGAACAGAGGTTGGATGCTATTCCTCTTGCTCCTAGAGCTCCTGTATATGCTACTCATGAAGATTACGTCGAGCAAGGGTATGCCCAAATAGAAGTGTCCCGTGAAAGAACGGACGTACCAGTGGAGCAAGTCCATTATATGGAAGGAGAGGGGAGAAATCAATGGCAAAACCCGGCGGCAAGGAATCATCCTGGGTTTTCTTATAGTAACCCAAATGGAGCATTGCAAACTCCGACCCAACAAAGGCCACAACAACCTCCTCAGCAACAAGGGCCGCCTCCATAACAACAACAGCATGGGTTTAGGCCATCTGGGCCTTATAGACCTCCGGGGTACTACAATCGCCCACCACAGTAACAATACCCATAGGCAGCCCCAAAACCCAATTTAGAGGGACCTTGGACAACTTTATGAGTGGGCAAGTGAAAATCAATGTCAAAAATTCAGTGCATTTTAGGAATCTAAACACCTCCAAGGATGAACTGAAGGCCTAAATGTCCCAACTCATGAATACTCAAGGGATATTGCCCTCTCAGCCTAAGCCAAATCCTAGGGAGCAAGCCAACGCGATGGTTGCGATCACCACGAGGGAAGGAAAGAATACCGACACTGCAATGGCATCGGTCTCTAAGAATGTGAGCCAAAAATCAACTATTCCCACTCAAGAGGAAGATATCACTACTATTTCAGCACCTATTACGTTCGAGGACGAGGAGAGAACTACAGAGGAGCCACACGCTATTGGAGAGAGGAAAGCTTTACCTTACACCTTGCCTACTACCACTACGGCACCGGCGGATGCTACTACTTTAGAAAAACTGTCATGCCCTAGTTGCATTGTACGTGTATTCCACTGAATACGCGTGGTATTTCTATCTACGGTGCATACGTAGGCATGAGATAAACGAAGATATCGATGTATGTGATGTAGTGAGAGGGGGATTGGGCCGTAATACATGGCTAAGGGAAGTGAATACGAAGTGTGAAAGCAGAGAAGTGTGAAAGACGACGACGGTGCAAAATAACAGTTGTATTAGACGAGAGTGTGTAATGCATGAATGCACGCATGGATGTGTGTGGATGTGTGTCAGGGGAGCCATGCTAGTGTGAAAAGGGGTTAGGGGTCAATGGCAGCCCCCGTAAATTTTTAGAAAGGTCAGGGGCAAAACAGTCTTTTTGATTAAAACTGCTGTGCGTACATACTAAAGAGCACTTACGTGGTCGGTACCTAAAGTAATGGCACACTTGTAATTAGTGGGAATTCAAGAGGGTATTTTGGTCATTGGACATGTTGCATGCTTATCTACAAGAGGCTTCTAGGTTAAAGATATTTTGGTGGAAACCCCTCTTTCTTTCTTTTCCTTTCTTTTTCTTTCTTTTCCTTTCTTTTCTAATTTTTTCCCCATCCTTTCCCCTTACCAAGGCCGGCCACCATTCTCCTCCTTTCCCCTAATTATTCAACTCAAAACCCTAATTCTCCCATACAAAAATTAAGTATTTCAAGTAGGTTGAAGAGAGAAAGAAGATGGAGAAGAAAGGAAGAGAAAGAAAGGAGGAAAATCAAGCTTTTGAGGTAGGAAACTTCTTGGATTTGGAATTCCATTAATTTGCTCTTGCTCTCATGTTTTTATAGCATGATTCACTTAATATTCAATTGGGGTAGTCGAAATTCTATGTATTATGCTTCAATTTTACAAATTTTCCTTGAAATTCTTGGTAAAAACATCTCCTTTGAAGACATGAATTTCTGTTTTGCATTGTTGCTGTCATTAATGTTACTGTAGCTAGAATCATGTTTCGAAAAAATTATGAGCATGTAGATCATGAAGTTCTACCCCAAAATCATATAAAATTCGATATAGTTTCAATTCAGAAATTGGGAGAATTAAATCCATCTTTACAACAAGTCTGTTTGAATTTCTGAGTTGACACAGTTCCGTAAAATTGTTCTACAGAGCTGCACACATCTTGGATTTTTATGATTTTAGTCTTGTTGGAAAGCTAACACATTTTTCTCAAAGTCTTTTTGGAATCTTATGTCGAAATTCTGACTAGAACATGCTCAAAATATGCTTTGAACACAGACCCAAGAATCTGTCTGAAAAATAGATTTGACACACTTCACTAATTAATTCACCATAAATCACACACTTAATATTTTTCCATGAAATTTTATCTGTAGATTAACGACTGTTATATCTTCGACTTTTATTTATAAAGTTTTGTTAAATTCCCAAGATAACTGGATGTATTATGTTGATCTATATGGTTGTTCTTGCAATTTCAGCAAGCTGAATATACTAAGTGTTATTCTTATTCATTAAATGTGGTTAAATGGCCATCATTATACTTGCTCAATATGGTTGTATGATGAGATGAATATTCATGATCTTGTCACATGTAAATTACAGTGTGTTGTTTTGATATGAATGACGCACGCCAGGTGTTCGATGAAATGCCTCAATGAAGGCAAAATCCAATAAGTTGAGTAACTTGCATATGTTAGCGTTGGCCTTGGGCCACAGTGATGATTGGTGAAGTTAGTGTCTTAAATGGCATGGATATATCGAAATTGTGAGTGGATGATGTGTGGTGATAGAGGGTATGTCACGTGAGTGCATGACCCTATATTTGATTATGGACAGCTAATGTGATATGTGCTTACCCATGCCATTGAAATCCCTAACGTGTCACTTATGATATTAACTTATAAAATTGAATTAATCTCAGTCCTCTCTAATGAGGGTGAATTAGCAAAGCCCGGGTTTTAGGTGGGGTTTGAGTAAATTGTGGATATGAGGCCTGGACTGTGAAGTTGGGAGATGATTATGTGATGTGTGGAGCTTACCCACTCGCCTTTACCGGGAGTGGAGGAGATACTTATACCCACTCGCCTTTACCGGGAGTGGAGGGGTCATACGGAGGTTGGGTTATATGTGGATAGCCTCACTCCTGCCAGGGACGGGGGAGGTGAGAGACCCGGTGTCATACAGTGCACGTGTCCACTGCGCCGTGTGCTATATTCACACCAAACTTGGGGTGAAGTCCAGGTCCTGATATCACACAGTTTACCCAAGTTCCAGTTAATTCCATTATAAGATAATAAAATAAGAATTTTCTATGTTACCCCTTTGGCTGACAGCACTACCCCTTCACTTGCCTACGTCTTTGTGAATCTGTGCCATCTCACCGACACTTGTACTTGTCTTATCAAGTAGTGTTGCTTGAATACTTGAGTTGTCGTTGGTGTTATTATTATTATCATTATTATTAATATTATTATTCGTGCTAACCTCTTTCTTGCAGTAGCTCGTCACTGGACCGCAGGTATGATTCCCTTATTTAATATTTAATTTTCATTATATCACTTAGTTACATTCTCTCTTTTGCTTGGCTTGCTTTGTGAACTGATAACCTTAAAATGGAGTTCCAAACCCAAGTTGGTTCCTACTGGGGCACACATTGATGTGCTCCTCCTTATTTTTCAGGTAGCAGGGTTAGCTTGATTAGAAGTGATCTGGAGCCTGGTTCAGTGATAGCATTTGATGTGAGTTGTCTTGTGGTGTGATATGGAGGTCTTGGGAGGTGGAGAATGATGGTGTATATGTAATGGTGTACCTGGGTTATGTATATAAATTGAAGTTGTTATGTATATATGTTATGTTGTTTATCTATGTATTCATGAGATCGTTTTGATGTTATTGTGAAGCTTTACTTGTACTATCCCAGCATGCGCGCAGTGGCCTGCTTGTTCAGTTTCCCTTTTTCCATTTTTCCCTCTCTCATCACCCTCACTCTTCAGATTACTTGGAAAAAAAAATTTATTACATGCCGGGTATTCTGGGGAGCGGGGCGTGACAAAAACATATTCCAAAGAATGCCGCTAAGGACAAGGAGAGAGCCGACCTCCACCTCCATATCCTCAGAGACTAGCCATGGCGAAGCTAGAGAAAAAGTATGCCAAGTTTATAGAGCTACTCAAGGGTATCCCTTTAACTATCCCCCTTTTGGATGCGCTTACGGAGATCCCCACTTATGCCAAATTCTTGAAAGATCTAATAGCGGTGAAGCGCAAGCAAGAAGGGGTGAAGCTAGAGGATAATTGCACATCTATCATCAAGAATTCCCTACCTAAGAAGTTGTCGGATCCTGGAAGCTTCACGGTACCATGCTCCATAGGCGACACCCCTATTGACAGAGCGTTGATCGATTTAGGGGCAAGCATTAGTATGATGTCGCTCTCCATCTTCAAGAGATTGAGTACGGGAACAAAACTCGAGCCTACCGACATGAGCATCCAATTGGCGGATCAATCTATTACCTACCCGGTCGGTATTGCATGCGACATCATTCTACAAATACCGGGAGGACTATGCGTGCTGGTAGACTTCGTGATTATGGACATGCTTGGGAAGGGGAGTTCTCAGATTATTTTGGGGCGTCCATTCATGGCGACGGCTGGAGTCTTGATCGACGTCCGTGAAGGGATGCTATCTATGAATGTTGGCAACATTGAGGTCGAGTTCCATCTTCAAAGGCCGATAAAGGAGCGCTTCCCACGCGAGGATGCAAGCTACTTAGAACTCCTAGAGGACGAGGCTACCAATGAATACGCCATGGAGGAGATATCTGAAGACCCCTTGAGGACGAGCCTATACGACGACGATAACATCATACATAATAAGGTGTTGGCCGCTTACTTGCGAGTACTCGACGAGGAGCCACTGGATATACCATTACTTGATCAACCACCAGAGGCCACAATCTATTCGGCCACTGATGGCCAACGAGGAGAGGCACGCCAACTTCCACCACAAGGCCTCATTGGGAAACATGATGGGCGTATTTCGTATGCGCCCAACATCGACAAGCGTCATTGAAAATCTTGAGGGAGTCAAGCTTACAACTTTAAGCAAGCAGTTATCAGGAGGCAACCCGAAATTTTTATCTTTTTAGTTTTATTTATTTCTTTTTGTTCTTCTTTTCATTCAAAAACCAAAATAAAAATGTTTTTAATTTATTAGAAAATCATAAATATAAAAGAATAAAATTTTTTGATGTGTTCTGACTTGTACAGGTGAGAAACAGAGAGAGCGCGCCAAACGATGAAACTTTGGAGAAGGAGCCGAGAAGAAACGACGAGGAGATTCATATCTAGCTTGGGAGACAACACAATGTCACTCAACCGAGACGCTATCCTGCTCGGTCGAGCTACAGTAATCTGGAGGAAAGGGGTAAAACAGCACTCTGTAATCAATTGGACTCGACTGAGTAGCTACTCTACTGGGTCGAGCTACAGTAGGAGTCCAAAAGTGCTGAAAAAGTCGCTCTGGAAGTTTAATGGACTCGACTGAGTAGCTACCCTACTCGGTCGAGCTATAGTGAGAGCAAGAAGAGCTGAAAATCACTACTCTGTTTTAATTTAGCTTGACCGAGCTGAGTAAGCAGCTCGGTCGAGTAGCTGGACGCTTCCTAGGGTTCAATTTTAAATTCTTTTTCCTAAATTTTGAGCGCTATCGCTACTCGATCGAGCATCGACTAAATAGAGAGGGGCCCACATCCTAAATCGAGCCGAACTCGGCTTATTTAAACCCAAAACCTGCTCAACCCCAACCTAATCCTACTCAAACCCAGCGCTCGAGCTCCCCCTTCGACCAAACATATCATCGCTCGTTTCGATCACCCCGACCAGAGCGCCGCTCTCCACCCAGCTCGGTCCGACCCCCTCTCTCCACTCCACCCCTCATCTCTCTCTCTCTCTCTCTCTCTCTCTCTCTCTCTCCAGATCTCTCTCCCCCTATTTCTCCTCAATTCGAACCCTATTCCTGATATTTTCTATTTTAGTACCCCAAACCCCATTTAATTTCTTAAATACATACTAATATCATCTTTATTATTCATTGTAGGCACTATTGGAGCTTTTCAAGGAGAAGCTATGGTTTGGGATAACTTGGGGGATTTTTAGCATCGAGGCTTCGTACGCGCTTTCGCTGCGACTCTTGATATCAGTATACTCCTTCCACTTTTATTTTATATTACCATATATCGTGTTATTATAGCTTACCCGCACCCCACTCACACGATGCCGCCTAGGTTGCGACCTAGGAAGCCCCGGCCAAGAAGAGGAAGGCCACCAACCCTGGCTCCTCCTCTTCTCGGTCGTCGCTTCGTCGTCGTCGTTCACCATAACTTAAGGAGCACTCGGATGCCTCCACGTCCTCACCCTCACCCACACGATCCCCATCGCCAACACCTCTAGCGATGAGGCCCCACGCACTTCCACCGATCCCATTCCCACTACCGCTCCTCCTCCTCCACAGCACATCCACCACCACCTGCACATCCACCACCACATGCATATCCACCCCTGTCTGCCCTGATGACGTACAGTATCGTCTTCAGGGACGATGCTCACCGCGAGCGTTTCACCGCCATCTCCCGTCGTTCTATCATCCCCACCAGTTTTGCATCCGTCTCTGCCCTCGTTAGCCTTGGCATACTTCAGGGTGTCCATAGGCTATACCAGACCATTAGCTTCGATCACCTCCTCACCATGCACGCACCCACCTACACGCGCCTCACCCTCGAGGCGATGAGCTCCATCGGACATCCGTTTTCGATTGCTCTATCATGATGTTATGGTCACACACGCCATGATCCAAGCCCACTTTCACTTCCCTCCCATCCCGACCTCACCGGTGCATACGGCCCGGACATGGAGCTTACCTCTTTCGACGTCGAGCAGTTTTGGCGTCGCATCACATGCCTCCGAGGATATAGCCCCAGCCGGGCTAAGTCCACATCCATAGTCCATGCATGCCTCTGCTACGCCCAGTGCCACCTCACCACCCCCTATTCTCGAGGCCAGAGGTTGGCACCCTCTCACTACCTGAGCTTGCCCATCTTATGGGGATGACCCGACTTCTGTGCCGCCACCCAAATGGCCAGATCCACCCAATCCTACACTCTGACGCAGCCGCCTGGCAGTGTCATCGCCTTCTCCAGATCACCACCGCCAAGGCAGATATCTGTTGCGATGGCTTCTTCACCATTTTCGCCTCCATGCTCGGCATTGATCTTCCAGTAGGATTAGTGGCACCCGCCGGGCCTACCCGACTGACTTTAGATGCGCTTGCTCACATGCACATCATCAGGCCGCACAGTGAGTGCCACTGGATCTATCTCTTGGGCACCCGTCGCAAGCACTATATGTATCTGCCCCACCCTGATCTTACTGTTGTAGCCCCAGTCATGCTTGACTGGGTCATACATGGCATTTCCCCATCCCACCATGAGCTTGAGCCCCAAGAGGACCAGTTGCCGCAGAGGACATCAATGACTGGGTACTCAGCTCTGATGAGGATCTCGATATCGTTGCCATTCTAGCTGCCCAGCCCGTGAGCACTTCTGTCCCCACAGCTATCAGTGCTCCCGCCACCAATACTTACACGCCCACCTCCACCGTAGTAACTTTCGGGGCTATCCATACCTCTATCGCCCAAGGTCACTACCCCACTTTCTTTCGTGCCCGGACCTGAGGGCACGTCTGTTTCTGCTGCTCTCGAGCCTTCTACTTCCACCATTCTGGAGCCTGTCCCCACCACTGATGTCCCCACCACTTTTGACTCTGCCAGCACCCTATCTGTCCCTGTGGACCCCATCACTTTCGATCCTATTACTTCGGCATCCACAGCTACACTTCCTGGCACTACTTCTGTCCCCGCATCAGCTGTCTTCACTGAGAACGTCGTGGTGTCTGTCACCACTTCTGTTCCCACGACGACTCCTATTTCTGATGCTGCCTCTGCTTCACACCCTACACCAGATCTCAGATCCATTCCA
This sequence comes from Scilla litardierei, assembly GCA_030789695.1. Classification (NCBI taxonomy): domain Eukaryota; kingdom Viridiplantae; phylum Streptophyta; class Magnoliopsida; order Asparagales; family Asparagaceae; genus Scilla; species Scilla litardierei. The sequence goes on from CM061141.1 coordinate 112,573,128, forward strand.
TTCACATCTTCTACCGAGATCCCCCCTAGGCCACCCTATCCCAATTTTGGTTTCAGGCCTCGTGGCACACACACCTGAGCCCATTCTGAGAGAGGTGCACCTAGGGATGCATGTCCACATGTTGGCTCCTGCCATACTGACGCACGTCTTACTGTGGTGGAGTCCAAGGTCACTGCCTTGAGGCGTGCCTTTGACACCCTCACGCGCACGGTCGCCACCGACCAGCATTCAGTAGAGCAGGACCTCACTACCATTATCGATATTCTGAGGATGCAGCGTGCACCACCTGTTATACTCGCACCTGCTCCTCCAGCCAGACCCGTCCTTGTCCCTCTTGTCACACCTGCCCCGCTCACTGTACCTCTTTCTCAGGCTTCTGCAGGGCTTGTCACTCTTTCCGTTGAGCCGGATGCGCCTGTTGTTGACCTGCCTGTCGACACACATGTTGAGCCTGTACGTCTTACTGTGGTGGAGTCCAAGGTCACTGCCTTGAGGCGTGCCTTTGACACCCTCACGCGCACGGTCACCACTGACCAGCATTCAGTAGAGCAGGACCTCACTACCATTATCGATATTCTGAGGACGCAGCGTGCACCACCTGTTATACTCGCACCTGCTCCTCCAGCCAGACCCGTCCCTATCCCTCTTGTCACACCTGCACTGCTCACTGTACCTCTTTCTCAGGCTTCTGCAGGGCTTGTCACTCTTTCCGTTGAGCCGGATGCACATGTTGTTGACCTGCATGTCGACACACACGTTGAGCCTGCACCTTTTGTTCCATTTTCTGGTCCCCAGCAGTGGGACCCATCACCACATCCAGAGGGTGGTGCGCCTGCTTGACCCTTATATTATTTCTGCTTATGTTCTCCCCTCCATATATTTGTACCCATCTGTCTTTTTGGGGCCTTGATCTTGCATAGCTTGGGGGAGAACCCCATTTTGCTCCATATGCATATACCATCATTACACCATTCACATCATCTGTGTGATTGTATATATTATAGGCATTAGGACATGCATATGCATTTTTCTCTTTCTTCTGTATAGTTTCTTTATTGTTAGTTTTTTCTTTTTTTTTATTTTTCTCCCACCTTGCCCCAGCATCATTCTCCCACCTTGCACACGTGTTTTCAGCAGTGAGGACACTGATGTGTTTAGCTTGAGGGATGAGCGCTATCGCATTTTATTTTTATCTTTATCTTTTCCCTTTCATTTTACCCCTTTTATTTTTATTTTCCACCCTTTTACACCGTTTTGTTTTTTCCTTTTAGCATCATGTTTTCCATCTTTTGGTATGCTTGCATGCTTGTTTTTATTTTATTATCCCGCTTTTCTTTTCCCTTTATGCTAGATAAATTTCGACTCATGATATCTCTTTTAGCTTTAGCAGCTTTCACGATGCTTATATATCTTCCCATGCTATTTAGAGTATTTCAGTATCTTACTATTCGTGTGCTTGCATATATATCTCTTTTGATGACTTCTCTAAATGAATGCATGAAATCTATTGAAGCTGAACGTATGGATTAGTATTTAGTATGCTTTTGCTGCAAATGCACCGATTAGTATTTAGTATGCTTTTGTTGCAAATGCACCAAAATTCATGCATCATTAGTATATCTGAAGCATCCGCATTATTATCTTATTTCACCTTCTGCTGCATGCTTGATATGAGTGATATCTTTACAGTCTGACTTCATTATTCATTGAGATGATTAAGAATATCCATGCTTACATATGAGTTTTAGTTGAAGTATTATCTTATGGAATCGTTCATGCACACTTTAGAGTGAACCGAGCGTCATATTATTTCTTTCTCCACATATCTCTTTATTTCTCTATATGTCACTTGAGTTCACCCCTTGCAGCTACTTATACCGTATCTATTACTAAAAATCCATTACAAAGAAAAGGTAGCTCCAAAAAGTCCAAAAAGCCCAAAAGGAGCCAAAAATTAAAAAATACAAATCAAATAGCTCCTACAAAAATCCAAAAAGAAAAAAAAGAAAAAATTCTCGGTTTCATTACTTGGAGCTACAGAAATTACTTGGGAAAACCAAGGCAAAAAAATTCATTTTCTCATATCCTTTTCCTTTAGATTTGATGCCTCAAGCTAAGCTTGGGGGGGTGAATTCTTTTGACCATATGAGTGAGTACGACATTAGATTGGAGTTGGGCAGGAAAGTGGATGTTTGATAATGCTTAAACTTAGCGAAGTAACTTAGCTTGGAGATTTATTATGATTCGACGTGAATATGTGAATGCCATGACTTCTATTCCATTCTTTATTGCTTGTTTAACGTGATTCTTATATGCTTCATTTATAACCTTTGATTGAAAAGTGCATCGCCAACATTCGTATATTACATCTTATGAATTGCATGAAGTGGATATGAATTGATTGTATAAATTTAGAGAGTCCATTTCTTTGCTTTTAAAAGCTTGCAAGTATCGAAATTTTTATAAGATATGAAATTTCTATAGCATGTGTTTCATTCCTCGGTGTATCGTGATATGTAGCTTATGGCTTGAGATCTGATCGAATAATCTAGCACCTCCCCCCATTTTTCATCATTTTCATATTTCTTATTTTTATCGCCCGGCGAGCCTCCTATTCGTCTTCCTCGAGGACGAGTAAGAGGTAAGCATGGGCGATTTTGATGTGTCCATATTTTCCATATATATACTGCATCATACCATATCATATTCGCCATTCAAAGTTCATATTTTCATATATTATCGTGCTTCTAATGCTATATTCGAGTTTCGTATAGATTTGTGGATTTTCAAGAACTTTGGAGCAAATCTGAGCTATTAAAGGACACGAACACGTCCGAGACATCCAGAGCATCATTGGCCAGGTTCCATAGGTGTTTGGCAAGGCAAGGAAGAAGATTGGAGGAGAGGAGGAGAAGAGAGCGAGATTGACAGCTCTAGGGGCAATTGGAGTCTGTTTCCCAGGCTACTCGGTCGAGTACGATTAGCACTCGACCGAGTTGACACGAAGAACTCACAGCGAGAACGGACACCCCCACTCGACCGAGTAGACAGCCAACTTGACCGAGCTGCATCCAAACAGAGCGACTATTCAGAGCCATTCTCCAAGCACTGTAGCTCGACCAAGCAGACCATCTACTCGACCCGAGTCGCCACCAAATAGAACAGTGTTTTGAGGAGAGTTCAGGCCTACTAAAGCTCAACCGAGTGGAGGGGCTACTCGACCGAGTAGCCTGGATCAGCACATAGCCAAAGAAGCAGCAAAGCGGAGCTGCATGTCAGCTCGACCAAGCGGCGACGCTACTCGACCAAGTAGGGCGCCGTGGCCAGATTAGTTAGTGGGCCCCAATGCCCATATTTTCTGATTTTTGAGGGGCCCATACCCCTTGTATATAAGAAGGATTTTAACCCTATTTTGGAGAGACTACTTTCTTTAGTTTTAGTTTTGAGAAAAGAGAGTTCTTAGCCGTCGCTATTTTGTAGAAGACAAAGTTCACATTTTTATCAGTTACTTTTTCTTGGAATCTTGTGCCCTTAAAAATACAAATCCAAAAAGTCCTGCAGATAAGCTTCGCCGATTTCACTTACCCATTGGAAAAAGGGCGAGTCAGCTTTCTTGACCTGTGGGGTAGCCTCCCGGCTTGTTGAGAACTTGATGTGTGATCAAAATGTACACTCTAGGGGGGTGAATAGGGTGCTTGACAAATTAAAAAAACGTGCAACACACAAAAGATAAAGCATAGAAAGCTTAACCAGTCATAGACAACACCAGATGTACCCTAGTTCAGTCGAACATCGACCTACTCTAGCAACTCCCAAAATCCACGAATAGGTCAAGCCGTCTCAACACGCCTATAGACACTCAGAACTCACAAATCCCATGATCCACGCTCACAATCTCTATAGACTCGTAAATCTCTTGCTCGACTGAACTAATCTAACTAGCTGGACTCCACCTCAATCCACAACCCCCGTGAATCAAGAATCCCAGAACTATGCCTCATAGCTCTTTCACTGCAAAAATAATGTAAAAATAATACAAGGATCAAATCGCACCACACCACAAAAAATATTAATAAAAAGTTTTTAGTGCTCAATTTGTAACGTCGATGTGTCCCGTCAATATGCTCATAGACAGCTCCGTAATGAATCTGATCGTTCGTCAATTAGAGGTCTATGCTGAAAGATAATGCATCATGAACTTTCAGGTGCCTTTTTCGCAATTTTTGAATTCTGCAAGGATTTTCTGCAAAAAGTGAAGAATGTATCCCCTTGTTTTGGTTTTCCATGCATTGCTTGAGATGTGGTCATACTCTGTTCTGTTGGCTTCTCTGCAAAAGAAAAACAAGGACAAACAAAACACCAAAGAGGTAAGTACTTAAATAAGCTTTTGGAATTCAAACCATCTTCCTCTCTTTCTTTCTATATCTTCTCTATATCTCTCTCTTTACTTCTTGAATACCCAACCACGATTTTTAGGGACAATAGAGGTTCTGTGAGCATGCTGGAAGGGCCTGCAAACAAAAGCAAAGATCATAAGACCAAATGAAGTAAAAGAGTTATAAACTTTCGATCATAGCCCCCTCTTTCTCTCTTCCTCTTTCTTCCTCTATCTCTATCTCTCTCTCTCTCTCTCCTCTTTATTTTCTCCTTTGTGGCCATAGAAAACTTTGAGGCTGGGTATTTGACTTTAAGGCTGGCCAACATATTTATAGGGTCGAGAGAAAAAGAACCTAGCATCCTTGTATATAATTTACAATTTTACCCCTCAAGCTTCTAAATCACATAGTTTAGCCGTTTTAGATTAGTTTTCAAATCTGAAAATTTCTGTAACTTCCTCGTTATCTTCCTTATGATCCATGGCCATAGTTGAAGCTTTATAAATTTGTGAAAGGGACCAAATTACCCTTTATTGCCCAAAGTGCCTTTTATCTCCAAAATGACCAAAATGCCCTTGGCCCTTCATTGTCTAGTTTTGACCGAAATCACATAACGAACACCTCAAAATTGTTCATAAAGGTTTGTTATCATCCAACAAGAAATCTTAGACCGTTATATCCAAAAATCTCCTCCTTTTGATGATGAAAAACCGCAATTAAGATTTGATCAATAAAAGCTCAAAAGCATATCATCGTGTATTGTGTTTGTGAAGTGTGAACATGCACGTCAACGAGATATATTCATATGAAAATAGCTCACCCTATTGACATGCTCCCCCTATCGATAACCTCCCCTGTCGAAATGAATCATCATGAATCTAATCTTAACATTCTCTCCCCCTTTGGTATCATCAAAAAAATGCAAGATATAAATACCATATGCCATATAAAACATAAAATATTATTAAACATGACATCTATTAAACATTTGACAACCTTTTTTGAATTCTAGGGCTGACTAGGACAAGATAAAGAGTGGCTGGGATTTGATCTTAGGAATCAATGGATGAGATGAGTAGTTGTAAAACTTGTGTGTGTGTGTGTGTCTGGGGGGGGGGGGGGGGCAACTTTGAGTTCTGAGAGAAAAAATAAGTGGATCAGCTATAAATAAAAAGGGTCAATATGTGGGTTTCGTTGTGTTGGGTTTAATTTGAACATGACAGGAATTAGTTCTCTTTTTGCCATCACCTTAACCCAAAAAACTGAATTTTGTGAGAATAAATTGATGTGGGGTCAGCTGGAAAGATAGAGGGTCTATATGTGGGTTTTACGTTGGGTCTATACGTGGGATCAGCTGGAAAAATTCACCTCAACCCACCAACGCAATGCCTTGACCTCCTGCACATCACGCCTCCCTTTTACACACAACACCTTGTATCCTCCCCACGACGCCTCGTAATCTCCTCGCAATCTCCTCGCAAAAACCCCAAATCTACAGCGCAACCTCCAGCGCATCCTCCCCACGACGCTTCTTCTCCCCCATCAAGAGCTTCCTCCAGCGCTTCCTCCATCGCATCCTCCAGATCATCTTGGATCTTCAATCTGCCGCATGTAATTTCTAGATCTGTTGCAGGTAATTTCATTTGATCTTCTGGGTTTATTAATCAGCCAGCACGAATCAGCCACGAATGTAATCTGGGTTTATTGTCGCATCGCATGTAATCTCATCGCAGGTTATCACAGGTAATTACCCCACGAATCAGCCAACAAGGTACACGAATCAGCAAGGTACACTGGGTTTATTGATATTCTGCAATTTTTTGTTATCTGCAAGGTATGCTAATTTTTAATTAGGTATCTACAATTGGACGTTGGCATTATTTGAAATTAGATAATGCAAGGTAAACTGGGTTTCTTTTGTGTACCTTGCAGATAATGCCAACGGCCAGTGCAATTAGCTGCAATTATTTTTAATTAGTTATCTTCAATTGGTACGCTAAATGAATCAAATAATGCAAGGTACACTGGGTTTCTTTTGTGTAATTGATTAGTGTAATTGATTAGTGCAATTGGTGCTGGTGTTTCTTTTGTGTAATTGATGTGCTGGTGTTTCTTTTTAATCAATTGATGTTCTGCAAATGATGTGCACTTTGTTAATCATTTGGTTTATTTGAAGAATTTTTTTTGGATTATTGACTTTTTTATTATTGTTCTGCAATCTTATGACATTTTTTGATAGAGGTATCTTCAAATTATTTGTTGAATGCCTGTTATATCTTCCTTGGGCTACAAGATTGGTTCTTGGGCTCCATCATAAATATTTACAGAATGATTTTCTTTGAAAAAAACCTTTTCAAGGTTTCTTTTTGGAGAGGTGCCGGTTGCATAAATGCAATTTGAGCCAAAAAAAACCTACTTAGGGAAGCTAGCACTTTGTACAGAGGTGTTCCTGTATTCACATTACTGCAAGCTAGCAATTCCATACGTGCATCGCTACACTAATATTCTAATTAGGGAACTCAAACAAAATATAATAGTCAATGAAAACATTCATCCGCAGAATTTCTATAATAGAACCCAAAATTGAGTGGATGAAGATTACGCAAATGAAGCATCTCGAATATGGGATCAATTGGAGAAGCCTCAAACTACTGTTATGAGTATACTGAGATGACTGAAAAAATCTCTTTGTTTAGTTACCACGGGTAGGCCACTGAAAAGACTTTGCTGCCTACACATTAACCCACATTCTTGATCTGCTTCAACTTAAGATGAGACTAAGAAGGTTATATTGGTGCGTATTTTTGACGCCGAAGTTCCACATTAATTCAAGCAATTAGATCCAGTTTGATAGGCCCTTGAACATGGTTTCTTTGTTAATACGATAAAAGGTACATAGCTGGTGATATTGTGATATTTCTTAGATAAGTCATATATTAAAGACGAAGATGAGATTAACTAAAATATCAAAATCCAAATAACAAATTCGGCACATTGCCATCAAATCGTCGT